>ML784585.1:341583-358775 GCA_009831015.1 Picea engelmannii | reverse complement strand
TTAGAAAAATGACCAATACCATCACAATTAAAACAAATCAATGCTAACTTACCTTCATATCTGACGTTGGTTCCCTTATTTAATCTTATGAAAAAGTTGGCAATTTCTTCATCATCTTCCAAGATGTCATTGTTGCTGCTATGTTCTTTTTATTTTTTATTTCCCTTTTTCTTTGGCCTTTTGGATGCTTTGAAAGCTGCATCTTTTATATCTAGATTTTCTTGTTCAGTTCTCATTTCATATGCTGTGAAGATTCCATGTAGTTCGTCCATGCTTATTGAGTCTAGATCTACTCTTTCTTCTAGTGTTGATATCTGTAACATCTCGCTCTTATGCCCTGAGCGAACTTATTCTTTGAGGACACTTGCTCCCAAGTGATCCAGATTTTATGCTATTAAAACATTGATTTTGATTATGAGGCGTTATGGGTTGATGACATGTTGTTTTACTGCATTGACATAGATGGGTGCTATTGACTTGGTTTTACTGAGTGTGCAGGATTTTGGACCTCGAGGATGCAGAGGCATCGATGGAACCCCTTGGACTCTGGATCGAGTCGGGGAGTGTACCATTGGGGTTTGATTGTTTTATTGTGATATTAGTGCATATGATTAGATGATATGATTATGGATATATTGCTGACATGATTTGTTGATGATGCAGGCTGACGATAGCTTGCCGACCAAACTCACGTGTGGAGTAAAGGGGTCACGCACGACTACCAAAGATGTTGAGGGAGAGGTGTGGAAAACAACCCTGCCACAACCTACTAGCACTCCCGTCGTGGCTCAAACTGTAGGTTAACGATTACCTATTCCGAGAGGACCCACGATGCTGTGAGGGAAGACTGCGACAGTCGCTCACGATGATTCTAAGGGGCGCACAATAATGTGGGGGCCTTATTCCTTAGAGGCCCTTAGTCTCCCACAAGTTCACCCGGAGGAGTATTGACTCCAGGGTTTTTTAATGTCTACCAAGTCAGTCAAGAGGCGAGTGGAACCCTTGGAGCACGTGGTGCATCCTGAAGGGCATGTTGGGTAAGAAAAATGGAAAGAGGCGAGAGACACCCTTGGAGCACATGGTGCGTCCTGAAGGGCACGTTGTGCAAGGGAAACCGATGAGGCGAGTGGCACCCTTGGAGCACCCGATGCGTCCTGAAGGGCACATCATGTGGTTAATGATAAATAAATGAACCTAGATGGCCTTAGGACTAATAACGTGATAAGGAAATTTTAAAACAAATTCCCTAATAAAATGTCGCACGGAAATTAAAGTCTAGGTCTAAATTATACTAGTGACATAATTTTCTCTATCATTTAAAAAAAAAAAATTATATATATATATATATATATATATATATTTATAAAAATAAAAATAAAATAAATAATTGTTTTATTATATTATGTTAATTTAAAGTTTATTAATTAAAAAGGGAAAAGGGAAAAAGTTAATTCCTACACCTACCAAATTGAGTTATAAATGAAAAGGGGAAAGAGGGAAAATCTAAGATATTAGGAAACTAGGAAAAGAGGGAAACATAAAAATAAAAAGGAAACACAAGGGAAAAAGCAAAAAGTCAAACTTAGTAAGGTATCTACCATTTAAGAACTTTCTAATTTTAAACTGACTAGCAAATTAATAACGAGGAAAGTCATTAAAACCTGTAAGAGAATTTGGGAACACCTAGGAGCAATTCTAGGAGTGACTCTAGGTGGGTGAGGGAAATAAGGGTAATTAATTAATTAAAGAAATTAATTTATGGAGGAATGAAGGGGATGGGTGACACTTGTACGGGGAGGATTTCTATGAATTAATTTTTAAACATTAAATAAAAAGGGGTTTTGGGGAAATTTTTTGACTTTGAAAATCTATATAATGGAGGGAGGAAGAGGATGAAGGAGGTATTCTATTTTGCGTAATGTTACGCTGCATAAATATGTACTTGACTGACTTAGCTTGTGGGAGTTGGGATACCCAGCTCAGTGAGGAGTGGTAGCTCGGCCTTGCAAGGCGAGCTAGGAGCTAGTTGATTCTCTGGTTAGTGTGCGTGGATCCTTTACGGCTTGGGGGGATAAGGGGGAAGAAGAGTACCCTTAGCATTGGCTGGGAGGTACCGGTGAAGTTTCATCAGTTGGCAAGTGGGAGTTGCACGAAGCACGCGGGACATCAACTCAGAGCAGGCGATCAGGCAATGGTACGCTTTCTTTATTTTTGTATGGTAGATTGTAGTAGGATTTATGCTTTGGATCTACATGTTTAATTGGTTAAGAAAATTGAGTGTCTTAGCATTCTAGTTGATGATTGATTTTTCCATAGCCTATAGCCCGATGAATGATTGACTTCCATGGCCTTCGATTCCTGGCTTGTCTTGATCGGCCTGTGGTGTAGTGATTTGTGAAGATGGTGGTTGCTTGCCCTTCATCCTTAGCTCATCAGTCCTCGCCTGAGTAATCAGCCAGGAGCCTGATCTACGGTTGTCTCTTCGACGTTAATAGACCTATGGATCTCAATGCCCTGCTTTTTTGTGCATGGATGATGAGCGAAGGACGTTCCTGTTAGTCGTCTACCTCCGTGATTATCCTTGGTTGATTGTTATCTCGTGCCTTCTAGAAAAAGTACCTATGTGTATGGATTTCTTGCGTCCATGTCGGTTTATCCCTGCAATCATATCCATAACTTATCCTAGTGGATCTTTATGTTCTCTTACTGTTGTCTGTGTTGGATTGGTATCCTGGTAATGTAAAAGATTTAATTCCAATCTGCATTTTTATATTGGCATCCTGGAAATGAAAAATAAAAATAAAAAAGGGAACAATTTTAATTTCAGTCTCCATTTTACGTTGGCATCCTGGAAATGGAAAAAACCATTAAATTTTCTAAGTCTGCATTTTTTTTTATAATTGGTACACTAGAATTGGATAAAACGTGTGTTTTATTTCTCAGTTTGCATTGTAATGGTATCCTGGAAATGGAAAAACGAATTAAATTCTCTATCTGTGTTTTACACTTGGTACCCTGGCAAGAAATACAAAAACATTTTGGTTTTCCTGAATGCGTTGGCTTTGGCATCCTGGAATTGAAAAGAGAAACCTCGGTTTATTCATCCATCTCTGGTTTGCATCTCATTTTTACCTTTGGGGTGAATTTCCCCTTGAAGAATACTGCGTCTTGCAATTAAGAAATGTTGTTTTTGATTACCTTGTTGCCTGCAAAATTTGCCCCTCTCTGGACTGCATTTCATTTTACTGCTAGGGCGATTTTTACCCTTGTTGAAGACTGAGATATGCATTAACAACTTACTGCTATTGGATTCCTGTGAGTGCCCACGATTTTCCAATTATTTGATGTTGCATTTTTACTATCATTGCCCACGATTTTCCAATTACTTGATGCTGCGTTTTTTTTTTCCCGAGTGCCAACTGTGTTTTTGCCCTTGGAAAGTTGACTGAATTGCTGATTGGTTTCCCACGATTTTTACCAATTAAATGTGAATGAGTTGTTGTTTTTAACCACGATTTTTCCAGAGAAATGATCTATGTGTTTTCCTGTTGAATGCCCATGGATTTTGACATTTAATTGTGACTGATGTTTGCTGTAGTTTACCATGGAATTGATGTTAAAATGCGTCACGGATTTTTTTGTTACACACCCCTGAATTTTTGTTGATAAAACTGATGACTGTGTCATTGCCTTGATGGACCATGACTTGCCTTGAAAGTGGGATGGAATTTGCATTAATCACGCACGTTTTTTCCCTTAGAAGGTTGACTGTATTGTTGTTTAAAATTCTCATGATTCTTCCTTTAAATCGAAACCAAGATTGCACGGATTGCCCCATCTCTCACTTAGCCAATTATGTATTGATGTGTATCCCCAATCTTGGGCTAACCTGTTTAGTTATTGATGCGTAATCCTCGTAGATACCGCTCTGCGTTTTGGTTGAATGTGTTATATTTATTTGCTTTCTTTTGTAAATTTAATCATTTATTCCAGCGTTGAATGCCTGGTATTTATGATGGAATTTTTTTTATCACTAAAGTCATGTATTCCAGCCTAGAAGGAGGCGAATCTATGCATTCTTTAAGGTTAAGTAGCTTGCATTTTATTTATCCATTTTTGCGTAAATGCCTTGTATTTATTATTGCAAATTAATTGTTATTCAAACATGCATTGTTGAGTTGAAGGCGTAGCATTTATGTATTCCTTAAAGCTAGTTATGGTTTAGATTGTATTGGATTGTACTTAAGGATAATCAGATTTGCAAGTCACTGACTAGTAGTCATTTAGGCTTGTTGAATTATTTATTTATTAAAAGTTAATTTGACATAGTTGTTGTCTAACCTGGTAAATTAGACTCGAAGAATTAGATGGGCGTGTATGGACTTAATTTATTTAATTTAGACTTGTCATTTTAGAGAAGACTATCGAAATGACGCGAATTTAATGTTAATAAAATTGTATTTAATGATAGATTATAATGAAGATTTGTCTAATCAATTCATAGTTGATGCTTTTTCGATTGAATTGAATGATTGAGGTGTTAGGTAGAATGACTGATTGGATTTTTGTTTAATTTATTTAATGTTAATCAGATGGTAATTTAGAGACTAATTTAAAGGTTGGAATTGTGTAATTTAGGGGGTTAATCTTTGTCAAACACTTGTAATAGTAGACCGGTTAGACTGGGTGATTGGTGGGATCGGAGACGATGTCGTGTGGGCTGGCATCACCCCTTGTCTTCGTTCTCTTGTGTCTCTTCAACCTTGTTTGGGGGTAGGAATAGTCTCCCAGTCAGTATTTGGTTCCTAGCGCGTTAGAGTTTTCTTGAGTCTTGGTCCCTTTTTGTTTTTGCGCCAGGGTGGTTGGTGCACCCCTCATCTAGGGATGGAATGGTCCCTGATGAGGGGATCATGGCTCGCCCTATGGGTTAGCGACAAATGATATCTTGTTCGGAGTCGATGCCTACCACGTGAGAGTGGCTGAGCGTCGTTTGTTGACTTGGGCGCATGTGTTGGTACGTGCGCCTTGAGGTTCTAGTCTTGTTCATCAACGTCATTATGTCGGGAAGGGAAAGTTTCCCCTTAGCTTGTAGGCATGTCTTGTTGCATCAGGCGGTTAGTCGTTACTCCTGGTTATTTTGTGCCTGTTTTGCCCGGTTGCCCTTATGTCTATGCATGTTGTCGTAGTTGCCTATTTACTGGGTTGTGTTCTTTTGTTCGTCGTCTGTGATGTGGTCAAACTATTGTCGGCATTGCCTTCTTGCCCCTTAATTCTTAAATAAAAAAAAATAAAAAAAAAAATTTGGCTTCGCCCGTGGCCTTAACACTGGGGTTGTTACATATGGTATCAGAGAGGGGTTCAACCTGCGACTTGGGATCACTACGGATTTCATTGATATGTTTTGATTATAATGTTTCTAATTGAGTTGACTTGTATTCATGTAGGTAATCATGGTTAGAGGATGCCACAGAGGCAGATGATGGGGTGTTAGAGGAGGAGGCACGATGCCTCCAATAGCATCCACGCCTGAGGGGTCTAACCCCCAGGGAGACGAACAAGTTGTCGGGAAGGAGAAGATAGAAGTGGGTGATGAGGCATTGATCATCCATTTGGACAGAGATTAGGCTAGAGCGTTGGCACCCCCTGAGGGTCCACCGCGTGCTCTGGTCGGTACTAGTAGCGTTCACCGTGAGCTCGAGAAGGTCAAATTTCTCGAGTTTTTTGGTGCCCCGGACGGCGCAGGCGCCCAAGCATGGTTGGATAATATGGCGATGTGCTTTGCACTTCATGATTATACCTCCAACATGAAGGTTTGCATGGTGGTCTTTCAACTGAAGGGGAGAGCTCTTCTATGGTGGAAGATGCTCCTACCATAGCTGAACATGGATGTCAAAGGCGTGTCATGGGAACTGTTTGAGGAACGATTCTAAGAGAGGTACCTATTAGAGGAATTCATTGAGCATTAGCTCAATGAGTTCAATGCCTTACGATAGGGCAACCATATGGTGCCCGAGTACGAGGCCCATTTTATGGAGTTGCTCTGGTATGCTCCACATATTAACACTGAGAAACTCAAGGTCAACAGGTTCGTGTTCAGCCTTAATGGTATCATACGTGCAAAGGTTAGGATTCTGATGCCTCAAACCTTGCATTATGTCGTCCAGAAGGCCCTCATAGCTGAGGAGGATCTTATCAGCGGGGGTCAGAGAAGGACTCCAGGAAGACTGATAGGGCAGGTGTTATCTGGTGCACAACAACATTAGACACCAGCCATAACTATGTCCAGATATCGTGGCTTCGAGAGAGGACCCACCTTCACTACACCTCAGCGACTGATGCCTCAATAGCGGACACCACAACATTAGCAGCAACATCAACCACAGTAGTAGCAGTTTAGGCTTGTTCATTAGAACAGACCAGGATTCCAAGTCAGTGGGCCGTCATCTTCTACTTCAGGCACCAGGACTACTGGGCTGAAGAAGAGGTGTTGGACGTGTGGGGAGCCACACTACCAATTCTACTTCCCTATGGAGAGGAATAGAGCATCTGGATCAGCCAGACCCACCATCGTGGGAGATTTGGGCAAGGCCCATCAGATTCATGCAGTGGTGAATAACTTCCAAGTAGAGCATCAATTGACTGTGCTCGAGACGACAGGTACTGTCACTGACTAGACCCTTAGTATTTTGATAGATCTCAGTGCTATCGAGAGTTTCATTTCTGGTGCAACACTAAAAAAGATTAAGGTAAAGGCAGTCGAACATGATGAGATTATCTTTGTAGAGATGGCTTCGGGAGCCAAACAAAAGGTTGGAGGAAAGGTTACGGGATGTATCCTTAACCTGGGAGAGTTTGTCACAAGGGCCAACCTGTACGTCACGATATTAGGATCATATGACTTCATGATCGATATGGACTGGTTGGAATCGCATGAGGTGATACTTAACTATAAGACAAAATGATTGAGCTTGGTCGATGATAAGGGATAGAAAAGTGTGATTGTAGGCCGGAACCAAGGAGTTTCCTTGAGGTTCATCTCTTCCTTGTAGCTTCAGAAGAGCATGCACAAGGGATGTAAGCTTTATGCGATCCTTGCATTAAACGAGAAGGGAGTAGCAGAAGGTCTAGAACACCTTCCTATGGTGAGAGAGTTTGCAAACATCTTTCTGAAGGATTTACCTGGGATGCCTCCATAGAGGGAATTGGAGTTAACTATAGACCTAAATCCAAGAACTGAACCGATAGCTAGAACACCTTATTGGATGCCGACCCCAGAGTTACAAGAGTTGAGAATGCAACTGAAGGAATTGATGGACCTAGGATTGATATGTCCATGTGTGTCACCGTGGGGTGCGCCTGTTATTTTCATACGGAAGAAGGATGGGTCGTGGAGGCTCTACATTGACTATTGTTAATTAAAAAAGGCCACGATCAAGAATCAATATCCATTGCCATGGATTGATGATCTGTTCGATCAGATGAAGGGTGTGACGGTGTTCTCAAAGATCGATTTGCGATCAGGGTATCACTAGTTACGGATCAAGGAGGATGATGTCCCTAAGACTGCCTGTAAGACGAGTTTTGGACATTACAAGTTTACTATTTTACCATTTGGACTGACAAACACCCCAGGGGTATTTATGAGTTTGATGAACGGGGTGTTCCGCGAGTACTTGGACAAGTTCATTCAAGTATTCATTGACGATATTTTGATTTACTCTCAGACGACAAAGGAGCATGACGAGCACTTACACTTGGTACTACAGTGTTTGCGAGAGTACAAATTGTATGGGAAGTTGTCCAAATGCTCATTTTATCAATCGAAGTTTCACTACTTAGGGCATGTCATCTCCAACGAAGGTATCGTCATGGATCCAACCAAGGTCGAGGCTATTATGGAATGGCTTGCACTGACGAACATCATAGAAGTACGTAGCTTCATGGGTCTAGCAAGATACTATCGATGGTTCATCGAGGGATTTTCGAAGATAGCAAATCCGATCACGGAATTATAGAACAAAAATAAGAAGTTTGTTTGGACCGAGAAATACGTGGAAGCATTTTGGAGGCTCAAGGAGTTGTTGACAACAACACTGATACTAAAGGTCCCTGACATGGATGCAGACTTCCTGGTATGCACTGACGCATCCAAGGAAGGCTTAGGCGGAGTCTTGATGAAAGACAGTCGAGTGATCACTTACATCTCGAGGAAACTGAGAAGACATGAGGAGAACTATGCGACGCACGATTTGGAGTTGTTAGCCATCATTTATGCCTTGAAGGTTTGGAGACACTACCTTGTTGGATGAAAATTTGAACTAAATATGGACCACTATGGACTACAACACATCTTTATGCAAAGCGACCTGAATGCGCGACAACAACGTTGATCAGAATTTCTTAGCGAGTACGACTTCGAGATTACTTACATAAAAGGAATAGTGAACCGAGTGGCATATGCTTTGAGTCAGAGACCACACATCTTTTTGGTGTTGCCTCTTCAGACGAATCTACATGAAAATATTCTAACTTTACAACATGACGATGACTGGTACAAAGAGGTTGAGGGTTTTATCGGACAAAACACAATGATGGTACCAATATTTGAAGGATTTTCGTTTGATGATGATGGCTTATTGAGGTTTAAAAATTGGATTTACATACCACCGAATGATGAGTTGAGGAGCTTGATCCTAAGCAAGGCTCATAGAGCAGTTTACATGGCTCACTCCGGAGTCACGAAGATAAGGGCAGACCTTAAACCCTTATTCTTCTGGAAGAGAATGGAGACAGACATAGTCAACTATGTGGCCAGATGTCTAGAATGTCAGCAGGTAAAGGCTGAACATAGACACCCAGCAGGATTACTACAACCACATGCTATTCCAAAATTAAAATGGGAGGTTATTTTGATGGATTTTATTGTTGTATTGCCATTAACGACAAGGAGACACGACTCGATTTTTGTAGTAGTAGACACTCTGACGAAGAGTGCTCACTTTATTCCTGTGCATATGACGTATCAGGCACCTGAAATAGCTAGAGTTTTCATCAGTGAGGTTGTGAGGCTGCACAATGTACCTAAGAGGATTATATACGATCGAGGATTGGTGTTTACTGGATGATTTTGGACGAGTTTTCAAGAGGCCTTGGGAACCCAACTTAACTTCAGTACTGCGTATCACCCAGAGACTGACGGGTAGACCGAACGAACGAACCAGACCTTGGAGGACATGTTGCGCATGTACGTGATGGAACAACAAAGGTGTTGGGAAGAATTCTTTCCACTGGTGGAATTCACTTATAAAAACAGTTACCAAAGCACCATTAAGATGGCGCCTTTCAAGTTTCTTTATGGGAGACCGTGTCATATGCCTTTGAGTTGGGATCGTCTTGAGGGTAGGGTCCTGGTGGGATGAGAAGCGATCCAAGAAATGGAAGAGAAAATACAAACAATAATACAAAGGATTAAATAAGTGCAGGATCGGCAGAAGAGTTATGCCGATGCGCATCATGTTGACCATAGTTACGAGGTCGACGATTGAGTCTTCTTGCAGGTTAAACCGCATAAGAGCTCAATCGAGTTTGGAGAGGGAGCTAAAATATCTCCTAGTTTCAAGGGACCTTTTGAGATTGTAGAGAGAAAGGGGCCCGTGGCCTATCGACTAGCCTTGCCTGATTCTTTGAGGCGTATGCACGATGTTTTTCATGTATCTATTTTGAGACATTATATTAGTGATCCTACACATGTTATTGACATGAGTTCTTTGCAGGTGTCAAACGAGGGGGTGATCATGGTTGAGCCAATCCACATCCTGGATCGTCGCATTCGACAGCTACGACATCGGACAGTAGATCAGGTCAAGGTATAGTGGGACAATTATAGTCCACACTCAACGACCTGGGAGGACGCATATAATATGCACCAACAGTTTCCATTTTTGTTTGATAGATAGACTTATGATACTGTGATACATATTATTTTGGCATTTATACTATGAAACTTCGGGACAAATTTTAGACCAAGAGGGGGTGTATGTAACATCCCGCTCTTGCGCCCTGAGCAAACTTATTCTTTGAGGACACTTGCTCCCAAGTGATCTGGATTTTATGCTATTAAAACTTGATTTTGATTATGAGGTGTTATGGGTTGATGACATGTTGTTTTACTGCATTGACATAGATGGGTGCTATTGATTCAGTTTTACTGAGTGTGCAAGATTTTGGACCTCAAGGATGTAGAGGCATCAATGGAACCCCTTGGACTCCGGATCGAGTCGGGGAGTGTACCATTGGGGTTTGATTGTTTTATTGTGATATTAGTGTATTTGATTAGATGATATGATTATGGATATATTGATGACATGATTCATTGATGATGCAGGCTGACGATAGCTTGCTGAATAGACTCACATGTGGAGTAAAGGGGTCTTGCACGACTACCGGAGATGTTGAGGGAGAGATGTGGACAACAGCCCTGCCACAACCTACTAGCACTCCCACCATGGCTCGAACTGTAGGTTAACGATTACCTATTTCGAGAGGACCCACAATGTCGTGAGGGAAGACTGTGACAGTCTCTCACGATGATTCTAAGGGGCGCGCAATAAGGCAGGGGCCTTATTCCTTAGATGCCCTTAGTCTCCCACAAGTTCACCTGGAGGAGTATTGACTCCAGGGTTTTTTTTATGTCTACCAAGTCAGTCAAGAGGCGAGTGGCACCCTTGGAGCACGTGGTGCATCTTGAAGGGCACGTCGTGCAAGAAAAATGGAAAGAGGCGAGTGGCACCCTTGGAGCACATGGTGCGTCCTGAAGGGCATGTCGCGCAAGGGAAACATATGAGGCGAGTGGCACCCTTGGAGCACCCGGTGCATCCTGAAGAGCACATCACATGGTTAATGATAAATAAATGAACCCATATGGCCTTAGGACTAATAACGTGATAATAAATTTTTAAAATAAATTCCCTAATAAAATGTCGCCCAACATGGAAATTAAAGTCTAGGTCTAAATTATACTAGTTACAAAATTTTCTCTATCCTTTAAAAAAAAAAATTATATATATATATATATATATATATATATATAAATAAAAATAAAATAAATAATTGTTTTATTATATTATGGTAATTTAAAGTTTATTAATTAAAAAGGGAAAAGGGAAAAAGTTAATTCCTACACCTACCGAATTGAGTTATAAATGAAGACGGGAAAGAGGGAAAATCTAAAATATTAGGAAACTAGGAAAAGAGGGAAACATAAAAAGAAAAAGGAAACACAAGGGAAAAAGAAGAAAGTCAAACTTAGTAAGGTATCTACCATTTAAGAACTTTCTAATTTTAATCTGACTAGCAAATTAATAATGGGGAAAGTCATTAAAACCTGTAAGAGAATTTGGGGACACCTAGGAGCGATTCTAGGAGTGACTCTAGGTGGGTGAGGGAAACAAGGGTAATTAATTAATTAAAGAAATTAATTTATGGAGGAATGAAGGGGATGGGTGACACTTGTACGGGGAGGATTTCTAGGAATTAATTTTTAAACATTAAATAAAAAGTCGTTTTGGGGAAAGTTTTTGACTTGGAAAATCTATATAATGGAGGGAGGAGGAGGATGAAGGAGGTCTTCTATTTTGCCTAACGTTAAGCTGCAGAAATATGTACTTGTCTGACATAGCTTGTGGGAGTTGGGATACCCATCTCGGTGAGGAGTGGTAGCTCAGCCTTGCAAGGCGAGCTGGGAGCTCACTAATTCTCAGGTTAGTGTGCGTGGCCCCTTTGCGGCTCGGGCAGCTAAGGGGGAAGAAGAGTACCCTTAGCATTGGCTGGGAGCTACCGGTGAAGTCTCATCGATCGGCAAGTGGGAGTTGCATGAAGCGCGTGGAACATCAACTCAAAGCGGGAGATCAGGCAACAATACGCTTTCTTTATTTTTGTATGGTAGATTGTAGTAGGATTTATGCTTTGGATCTGCATGTTTAATTGGTTAAGAAAACTGAGTGTCTTAGTGTTCTAGTTGATGATTGATTTTTCCATAGCCTATAGCCCGATGAATGATTGACTTCCATGGCCTTCGATTCCCGGCTTGTCTTGACCGCCCTGTGGTGTAGTGATTTGTGAAGATGGTGGGTGTTTTCCCTTCGTCCCTAGCTCATCAGTCCTCGCCTAAGAAGTCGTCCAAGAGCCTGATCTATGGTCATTGCTTCGACATTAATAGACCTATGAATCTCAACACCCTGATTTTCTGTGCATGGATGATGAGCGAAGGACATTCTTGTTAGCCGTCTACCTCTGTGATTGTCCTTGACTGATTGTTGTCTTGTGCCTTCTAGAAAAAGTACCTATGCATATGGATTTCTTGCGTCTGTGTTGGTTTATCCCTGCGATCATATCCATGACTTATCCGAGTGGATCTTTACGTTCTCTTACTGTTGTCTGCGTTGGATTGGTATCTTGGTAATGTAAAATATTTAATTTCAGTCTGTATTTTTATATTGGCATCCTGGAAATGAAAAATAAAAATAAAAAAGGGGAACAATTTTAATTTCAATTTGTGTTTTATGTTGGCATCCTGGAAATGGAAAAACCATTAAATTTTCTAAGTCTGCGTTTTTTTTTTTATAATTGGTACGCTAGAATTGGATAAAACGTGCGTGTTATTTCTCAGTCTGCGTTGTAATGGTATCCTGGAAATGGAAAAATGAATTAAATTCTTTGTCTGCGTTTTACACTTGGTACCCTGGTAAGAAATACAAAATCATTTTGGTTTTCTTGAATGCGTTGACTTTGGCATCCTGGCATTGAAAAGGGAAACCTCGGGTTATTCATCCATCTCTGGTTTGCATCTCGTTTTTACCTTTGGGGAGAATTTCCCCTTGAAGAAGACTGTGTCTTACACTTAAGAAATGTTGTTTTTGATTACCTTGTTGCCTCGCAAATTCGCCCCTCTCTGGACTGCATTTCGTTTTACTACTGGGGTGGTTTTTACCCTTGTTGAAGACTGAGATGTGCATTAACAACTTACTGCTATTGGATTCCTGTGAGTGCCCACGATTTTCCAATTATTTGATGCTGCGTTTTTACTGTCATTGCCCACGGTTTTCCAATAACTTGATGCTGCGGTTTTTTTTCCCAATTGCCAACCACATTTTTTCCCTTGGAAAGTTGATTGAATTGCTGATTGCTTTCCCATGATTTTTACCAATTAAATGTGAATTATTTGTTGTTTTTAACCACGATTTTTCTAGAGAAATGATCTCTGCGTCTTCCTGTTGAATGCCCACGGATTTTGACATTTAATTGTGACTGATGTTTGTTGTAGTTTACCACGAAATTGATGTTAAAATGCGTGACGGATTTTTTTTGTTACACGCCCCTGAATTTTTGCTGATAAAACTGATGACTGTGTTGTTGCCTTGATGGACCACGAATTTCGTTGAAAGTGGGATTGAATTTGCATTAATTACCCACGTTTTTTCCCTGAGAAGGTTGACTGTATTGTTGTTTAAAATGCTCACGATTATGCCTTTAAATCGAGACCAAGATTGCACAGATTTCCCCATCTCTTGCTCATCAAATTATGTATTGATGCATATCCCAATCTCGGGCTCAGTTGTTTAGTTTCAACTGTTTAGTTATTGATTATATTTGCTTTCTTTTGTAAATTTAATCATTTATTTCGGTGTTGAATGCCTAGTATTTATGATGGAATTTTTTTTATCACTACATTCATGTATTCTAGCCTGGAAGGACGCGAGTCTATGCATTCTTTAAGGTTAAGTAGCTTGCATTTTATTTATCTATTTCTGCGTAAATGCCTTGTATTTATTATTGCAAATTAATTGTTATTCAAACATGTATTGCTGATTTGAAGGCGTAGCATTTATGTATTCCTTAAAGCTACTTATGGTTTAGATTATATTGGATTGTATTTAAGGATAATGAGATTTTCAAGTCGCTGACTCGTAGTCATTTAGGCTTGCTGAATTATTTATGTATTAAAAGTTAATTTGACATAGTTGTTTTCTAACCTGGTAAATTAGACTCAAAGAATTAGATGGGCATGTATGGACTTAATTTATTTAATTTAGACTTGTCATTTTAGAGAAGACTGTCGAAATGACGCGAATTTAATGTTAATTAAATTGTATTTAATGATAGATTATAATGCAGATTTGTCTAATCGATTCGTAGTTGATGCTTTTTCGATTGAATTGAATGACTGGGGTGTTAGGTAGAATGGCCAATTGGATTTTTGTTTAATTTATTTAATGTTAATCAGATGGTAATTTAGAGACTAATTTAAAGGTTGGACTTGCTTAATTTAGGGGGTTAATCTTTGTCAAACACTTGTAACAATAGACTGGTTAGACTGGGTGATTGGTGGGATCGGGGACGATGTCATGTGGGCTGGCATCACCCCTTGTCTTCGTCCTCCTGTGTCTCACCAACCTTGTGTGGGGGTAGGAATAGTCTCCCAGTCAGTATTCAGTTCCTAGTGGTTCAGAGTTTTCTTGATTCTTGGTCCCTTTTTGTTTTTGTACCAGGGTGGTTGGCGCACTTCTCATCTAGGGACAACATGGTCCATGATGAGGGGATCATGGCGCGCCCTATGGGTTAGCGGCGAATGATATCTTGGTCGGAGTCAATGCCTACCACATGAGAGTGGTTGAGCGTCATATGTTGACTTGGGAGCATGCGTTGGTACGCGTGCCTTGAGGTTCTAGTCTTTTTCATCAATGTCATTATTTCGGGAAGGGGAAGTTTCCCATTAGCTTGTAGGCATGTCTTGTTGCGTTGCGAGGTTAGTCGTTACTCCTGGTTATTCTGTGCCTATTTTGCCTGATTGCCCTTATGTCTGTGCTTGGTGCCATAGTTTCCTGTTTCCTGGGTTGCGTGCTTCTTTTCATCATCTATGGTGTGGTCAAACTATTGTCGTTGTTTCCTTCTTGCCCCTTAATTCTTAGAAAAAAAAAAAAATTGGCTTCGCCCGTGGCCTTAACGCTGGGGTTGTTACAATATCTTAGTATCAAATCTCAGAGGAAGAGATCTTAGTACCTTTTGAACAATTACAGATTCTTTAATTTCTTCTCCCAATCCTATGATTGCATTTACTATTTCATCGACTCGTAAGAAGTAAGATGCAATATCCTCATCTTCCTTGATCTTTAGTTTTTCGAACTGACCTCTGTAACTTTGAAGCTTTGCTTCTTTGACTTTTGAATCTCTTTCACAAATATTTTGGAGCTTGTCCCAAATATCTTTAGCAGATTTACAATGTATAACTTTGGTGTATATTGATTCACAAAGACCATTCAGAAGTGCATTTGTGGCTTCAAAATTATTTTTCCCGAGTTTCATTGCTCTTTCATTTGTCAGCGGAACTGTTGGTTCTTTGTATCCATCTACAACTAATTGCCAAATTTCAAATACCTGTGCCTATATATATGTTTTCATCCTTCTTCTCCAAAATGCATACTTTTATCCATCAAATTGTGGTATTCCATTTTTATACATGTTGTTGCTCTCTATGATCTACCTTTCAATGGTTAAACTGATTTCTGAAGGAACTTGCTCTGATGCCAATTGTTGGATTACTGAGAGGGGGGCGAATTAGTAATAGAGAAATTTAAACCTTTTCAACCATATAATGCAAGTGTTATATTAGTGTAGCATTATCATCCAATAATTGAAGAGTAAATAAACAATGAACAAATGAGCAATCATACACATACACAATACACCAGTGTTTTTACATGGAAACCCAAAGCGAAAGAAAACCATGGAATTATTTTTCTTATATGTCTTGAAGAATTACATTGATTGGAAGCACCAAATTCCTTTGTTTTCCAGCTGCAACTGGAAGGAGGCTCCAACCCCCTAGTTTCTCAAGCTACAACCTGAGGGAAGCTCCAACTCCCCAATTCTCTCGCTACAACCAGAAGAAGGCTACAACCCCCTAAGTTCTTTGGCTACAACCAGAAGGTGGATACAAACACCTATCCTTGCCTTGTCCAACCGCACTTTTTCTACCGCGATTTTTCTGCCGCACTTTTTCTATTGCACTTTTTCTGCCGCGATTTTTCTGTTGAACTTTTTCTGCCACGATTTTTATGCCGCACTTTTTTTTCCGCAGTTTTCTTATCACACTTTTTCTGCCGCATTTTTCCTGCTGCACTTTTTCTGCCCCACTTTTCTCTATCAATAATACCTGCCCAAATAACCTTTCACAAAATAGATATTCAATGATATTCAATAGGTTCAAGTGTGATTAAATGAGAGAGCCTTGCCTCTTATTTATACTTTCATGTAGCATCCCGCTTTCCTTATTTTAGGGAGTTATCCATTAACTTTATTATTTAAATAATTTCTTTTGCAAACACTTTGACTACTTTGACCTTTTGGGGCTTCTAGATGACTCATGAGGGTTCTCCAACTTCACATGTCCATAACTCTCTAACCGTGAGGAGTTATGTGACGTTCCACATACCACCGGAAATGGCATGACATGTATTATCCATCTAGAATAGTCTTACGTGCAAATATATGAAAACTCATACCATTATCCATCAAAAAAATTGGTTCCATTACCCAAACCTTTGTGATACCGTAATTCACTACCAAACTTTCTTCAAGGGTTTACATCAATGCCAACCAACCCAATTAATCAACATTATATTGTTACAATTCAATCAAAATAAGCAATGAGTTGTGTGATGTTTTGCTACGGATAAAAAAAGCAGATATGAAGTCATCAAACAAGTGCTCAGATGTTGTAATGAACAATCATTGATCCAACCATTGTATGGCCTCATAGTCAGTACCAATCCAAGGTTTTTCCTTTTATGCATCTTCTATAAAGACTTGTATCAAGAGTTGCTAATATACCAATAGGAATTCCTATACATGGATGAATTCATTTGATCACAATGATTAGAGTGTTGATACAACTGAGATGTAGATGGTGAATAATATGATGTTGGCTGAACAAAAGGTGTATCAAGCAGTTCTTTCTAAAAAAAGGTTTATGGTTTGGTTACTATGAATCAGTGGTAGAATAATCATCTAAAGTGTCACACTCAAGCTGTGTGATATAATAAATGGACAAATCAACTAATGGTGCAAGGGTCAGTCCTTGCAAGTTAGTGGTAGAAATATGACTTACATTTGGTAATGAAGCTTTGAAATTTTCA
>ML784585.1:286492-311701 GCA_009831015.1 Picea engelmannii | reverse complement strand
AACGTTGGTGAAGGACAAAGTTCTTCTACATTCTAGTATTTTGTAAGAGAGCAATGGTTGTATAACTAATCCATAAAGTAATTTGAGTCCATTGTCATTAGTTACATGTAGTTTAAGTATAATTCCCTTCTCCTTCTCCGGGTGGCCTATTTGTTTGAGTCTTATTCCCCTTTTCTTTCTATGCATGTTCATTGTTGGGTACATGTGATTCTAAAAAATAAAGGTGCATATGCATGAAGAACTTTTTGGAAATGTTTCTACAACAATAAAATTCCATATCCTTATCTTAGGAAAATTTTATGCATATCAAATATTATTTGTCTTGTTCAGGCCATATAAATATAGCAAGATATTTGTATTTGTCTTAAAAGATTAAAGAGGAAGTTGTTTTAAAAGATTAAAGAGGAAGTCGACACTTTTGTTTCCACAATGATTCATTAATTTATGAGTTCAAATAAAGAGAAAGAACATGTTGAGGAACATGATGTTTTCTATACTTTTTCATATATTCAACATGTTCTTCCTTTACTCCAACACTTTAAAGATAAAATTGTGGAACGCGATCAATTGATGCATGACACAACTACTTTATTCTGAAATTTGTTGAGAATTACCTTGGAAAACTAACTTTCATAAATCTATGAGGAACTGCATTGACACCCTACTTTCTAAAAGAATTAATAAGTAAAATTGAGTTGAACAATAATTATTATGAGTTGAAGATTTAAACTTTGATAATATTTTTAAGATTTAGAATTTATTATCACACACTTTCAATTATTTACACACAACCAACTATATTTATTCATATTATTTTTGGGGGTAAGTAAAACATTCTATTAAAAATACATAGTGTTACAAAAAGATTCCTTGGAAAGAGAGAGTTTGGAGCCTAACTAAACCAGTTTTTTCGAAATAATCTAAACAACTTGACTATGACACTGTCTAGGACTAATCACAAGAGGATTCTTTAAAAAAAAAAAATACATTTAAGCCTTGTAAAAACAAAATTTTACAACTGATTGCAAAATAGCTAGACTGGCATAAAAGAAAACTGAAACATAAATTAGTGGCTTCCAATAATGAAATGGAAACACATTTTCCCCCTTCTCGATAAGTCTACTAGAGTTATATGAGATTATTCTCCCCTCCACCTTCCTGGGTGCTGATGAAACAAGACCATTGGTGTTCTAGCAAGATTTGTCTCACCCTATGCAATCTTGTACATAAGCCCTTTTTCCATTCTCCCATGCAGACTTATCATCCTTGTTTGTAAAATACAGAGCTAAAAATACATTTTTTTCCACATGTACGCACCTTGCCTACTATGCAACATGTGTATACGTAGGCTACACCACTACAGCCCGTGTACATTGGGATTTGTGCCAAAAAATGAAAATTAATGTCGGGTTTCCATGTCATGATAGGAGATCTATGATCCTTGGCCTTCCATATACTGGAAACATTCCGACTCGGCCCTTCAGTTCCATTTGAAGGCTATAAATGGGCCAATTCCAAGCTATGGAAAAAGAAGGAGAAAAAATTCAACTTTGAGAGCAAAGTTACTCTGGAGAAATTATTTAATTCATATTGAGTCTGCATCCGTTTATCCTTTAAGTTTTAACACAGTGTTCATCCCCCAAGCTCTTCCTTTATTGATTGAGAACCTCCTTGTCTCTCTTCTATGATCTTTCCTTTGGTGGAGGATTGAAGTGGTGGAGGCCCAGCTGGAAGGAACTTAGTTTCTCGGTTCTGAACTATGTCGACACGACAGTCTGTAATATTTTCACTCATGTTGATCATTTATTAATAAAAATACTCCTTTCCCATCCAATTGATATCTTGCAAATATTTGAGTTATTATCCATGGGCGTATTTGTTATGTATATTAATGGATTATTCTATCTAATGTGCTAACCTTTTATATTATCACCATATGCTTTCTTTGCTTGGTTGTTGAGAACTAGTTGCAGGTATATAGCTTTGGGTCAAAGTGCTCAATGATGGACTTCATCGAACATATGGATGAGGTAGGCCTCTTTCTTATCTCTCTTTCATATTGGTTTATATAGCATGTTTTTGGGATAGATTTGATTTCTGCAGTCATTTTCATCTATTGTGGTTTACCCTAGCCATAGAGAGTTTTTCCCTTGTAACAGAATTGGCAACCATACTGGGGATTGACCTTCTTTCTTAGGGTTTGGAGTACTTTTCTCCTTACATTGCTCTCATTCCTTTTTGTTTCTTGTCATATCATTGCTTGACAACTTTTTTTCACTCTCGGTCCGAGTTTTCAGCCTTCTCCCTTGCCTAGCCTTGTTTTTTGGAAACATATAAGCGGTTTTTGGCTTGACAATTGCATACATACGCGGGTTGTCCCTCTGCAAGCTGCGTATATACACTCTATTTCCTTGAACATTCGTGTACATCAGCTTTCCTTTCTTGTTTGTTGGGTCTGGTGGTTGCTGGGTGGGATTTGATATTTATTGAGTCTTCTTAGGTCTCTGTAGTGCCTATTAAGTTCTTTTGGGATGACAGGGAACCTGTCTGGACTTTAATTTTTGGGCGGAGTCTTTCTCATCACCTTTTCATTTTGATTGTCCTTGTACATTGGGTTGGGTGTTCTAATCCTTGGTATTCTACTTGAGTTATCTCTTTCTATACACGGTCGAGTTTATATATCAAGTTGCTTTTCAGTCCATGCATTTTCATTTTTATTATATTGAAAATAAAAAAATATTAGGCATTTTGGTCTTTTGAGTCCTTGTCATTATCTTAGTGCATTTAATGAAATATTGCATTTTTACTTCAGAATTGGAGAGTTGAAATTGAAAATTGTATTTGTTTTCAGAAGCATATCATTGAAAATTGAAGTTAGGACTTTTCATTATATTCATATTTAAATTTCTTGTTGAGTCATAACATCATGAGTTTCACTACCATACCTTTTTGAGTAATCACGACCACTAAAATTAACGCTATAATTTAAAATTGATTAGTCACGATTTTATTTTCTAGGGTGCACAAACTAGCTTAGGATTTAGTGCCTTGGAATAGGATTTTGTGAGTAAACTTCTCCAAGGCAATTAAATCAACATATGTGTCTGAGAAAATAAGTGGAGAAATCCATTGTATAATTGGTAATATCAGGAGGCTTCGCTCACACCGGAGTTAATCACAAGGTCCTGCGAGGTTGGTTGAAGGGATATCCCCCGATACCTTCTTAGCGTTAGAGATATTTCTGGGGATATATTCGTATCTGGGGATCTTGCTAGTGCCTTTACCTCTGTGAGAGGTAGTACTTTCAAGGTTTCGGGCTTTGCTACCCTACCCATATGGTGGACCTGACTTACGACTACTTGCCTATGCATTGGTTATACATTGGTTGCTTAGTTTCTTCAATTAGGTGCCACATAGGTTACTTACAGGGGTTATTTTGCAGGTACCCTGGGTCAGATAAGGGTCAGACAACACACAACATTTATGGAGGATTACCTCTCCAGGGGGACCTGACCAACTGGTTTTTAATCCCATGAGGGCCCTTGTAACTGATTATGATACCTTCGATCTTTAGCAGGGAGTCTCAGGCCCCTCTTGGGGGAGACATACCTTCTTTAGGGATGGAGGCCACATTTAGCCACTTTACCCCGTTTGTGTGAATATTGGTCATTTGACTTTTGGTGCGCTCTTTGATTAATAGTTGGCCTTAGGAGTCTATACTGAGTTTTCATTATCATGTATAGTGGGGTTCCTTTGGCTCCCTCATTTATGCTACCAACCCCATGATGTTCACTCATTTCATGGGGTCGAATCCTTCCACTTTTAATAATGGTATGCATAACTATGATGCTCAGTCCATGCCTTGGGTCTCTAGTCATTTTCCTGTTGAAATGCCTTCAACCTTTCTGTCCTCTCCCTGGCCCACTTATACAAATACTAGCATTGGATCTGGGGGCACCACAACCCCGTTGCCTACATCTTCGTTTGATATGAGTCATATTCCTCAACCAGCTTTCATGATGGGAGGTTGGAACCTTCCCTCTTACGAATCTAGTCCTAGATATGCTCCTCCAGGAGCCAATACTCAAATGGGTTCTTATTATTCTCATTACACCCCATCCGTGTATCCTTCATCCGCCATGTCGGTTCCTTCGAATACTTTCCCCATGACGGGTCCTCATGTATCCCCGGGTATTTCATACGAGGAGAATCAGTTTTATGATTCGGGCTACCCTCTTTATGGAGCCCCTTCACAAAGGGGAAACATATATCCTCACTTGAATAATTCTTATCATACCTCTATCTCTTCACAGACTTCAGTGATGATTCCTGTACAAGCCTCTTTGGACCAATTCGGTGGAGGATACTACCTTTCCGGACAGGGACAGGGGGTAAACCAGGACCCTTCCTAGCCTGCAATGTTTCAAATCCAATCTTTCCATGGACCTTGGTATCAAATGCCACAACTGACCACTAGTCCAGTCACTGCCAGTTATACTGGATCTCCATCACCAACCTCTGCCATTCATATTGGAGACGGGTCGATGACCTCTATGAGTAATGTTGACAACCCACACCTAGCCACTACTAGTCATGCTGGGGGCATCACTTTAGTTATCACAATTCATATCATTGTCGCATCTCCAACCTTTGCACATCATGTAGGAGATGACTCTCTCATCTATACTAGTCATGTTGAGAGCATGTCACCAACCGTTGGGAATGACGCTAGGGGAATCGAGAAGCCTAGAAAGCTCAAACGTAAGCATAAATTCCTTTGCAGAACTTGCAAAGGAGATCACCTTACTCATTTACCTCCGATTACGGATAGGATACCAGAAGCATGGTTCTCACCCGAGGGTCCTTTGGGTTCTGAAGTGTCTGTGGTTTCTCCACACCATGTTTCTTCTTTGGTTGAAATGACAGTAATACAGCTGCAATCCTCCCTAGACCATACCCCCGTTGTCGAGAGTGATGTGTCCCCTATCCCTCTTATCCTACATCCTCTTCAACCTAGACATGAATACGTGGTAGTACCAATGCAATCTCTAGTGAATCCTACTCCCCTTGTGGAGGGTGATGCTTCCTTCAACCATGTTGTCAGCATCCCTGATAATGCTCCTTCTGAACACGAGAGAGTTTTTCTCTCCCTGAGTACTCTCCCTCCAAGTCGTGAGGAAGTTCCTTTCGATTGGAATGGCCTTGTGGGGTATCCAATGCCCCTGCCTATGTCTTTTCCAGTAAGATACATTATCCGATATATCACAGAGACCATAACCTCTGCTAGCACTTTATCCTCTTCAACCTGGAGAGCTTTGGGTTTTCCCAAGCTTATATCAGTTATTTGTAAGATGCTGACATTCCATATAAGTTCAGCACGGGAGCCTTGGCCTCCCCCATGACTTGCCACCTAGAATCTCCCAAGCGAGTCCGAGTTAAGCTCTTTTCTGACTCATCTGAAAAACAAAAATATTGCCGAGTGATTTGTCCTTTTCACACTCGTTAAATTGGACTTGAAAGGTCGTGAGTCTTAGTTAAGCTTTTTTCCAACTCATTTTCAAAAAGAGAAAAGATTGCTGAGTGAACTTGTCTCTTTCACACTCGTAAATTGGATTTGAAAGGACGTCTATTTGGCACAAGTTTATCCCTTTTTCACACCAAGTAGACTAAATTCCATGAAAAAGGACATTTTTTGGTGTTAAGTTGTGATTGCATCTCATGTCTTTGCTTGCAGTATTGAGCCTTTAGTCGGTTCTTGATTTGCGTTATAAACCGTTTTCCTTAGCAGTTTTTGCATCCTCAACCAAGAAGAGCCTTGTTCATATCCTTCACAATTTGACACCCTATACCTAGGAGGGAACATTCCCCCGAGTTTCCATCTCTTTCGTGCATATCCTTACATTGAGCATAGGTATGTTCCACTGCTGGAACTAGTTTTTCTTACTTGGGACACTCGTTTCCTCCTCTGTATCATAGAATTCATTTGTCTATGAAAAAACAAAAAAATATGGGCGGGAAGGGAGTATTATATTATATTGGCAGTAGTCGTTTCGCCTTTGAATAGAGAACAAAGTTATTGAGTCCATTTGTCACCATAATTTTGGGTTTAGCATGGCCTTAGGAAGTTGAGCTCGTTACAGAGTCTTCTCTACTGGTTATTTTTCCAGTCCCTATGGAGAATATCATTGATGCCTTCTACATCTCATGGTTTCATCATTGAGTCTACCCTCAGTTTGTCTCAAATTCACATGATACTGTAGTCCTATCATGCACCCTAGTCCTACTTTCATCATTGGTAGGTAACCTTGAACCAGTAGTGGACATTTCATCATTGGTCGTTGACTGGGTGGTTTCCCTTGTGTTCAACGAAAATACATCTATTCAAATAATGGGATTCGTGCAGTGTCTTGGATGCCATTAGCCTTATTAGTGGTTTCCTCGCCTTTTTCATCAATTTTCCTTATTGGTTGTTATTCATAGGGCCTTTTTTGTGTACTGCTTGCACTTGGCACACATGAAAGACTCACAGGGACGTTGGCTCGTGAACATGTTCTTCATCCGATTTCCACCAAATCATGATTCTCCTGCTTTGTACCTCGTGCTGACTAATGAGAGATGCCTTAATGCTCTCCTTTTAGTGGGTCTTCTTCCATCGACTTCATCTCATCTATTCTAGAAAAGAGACCTAGAATCTTATGAGTACCTTGAGGCTTGCAGTCATTAGTGGCAGGTTCTCTCGCCATCGACAGTTGGGAATACATCAATGTCTCCTGATCGATGGATTCTTTAGGTGTTCGACACCGAATCCTTTATTCACACTTGTAAGAATGTACTCAGTGCCTTGATACCTACTTTCATTATCAGTAGGTTGTCTCATGTTTTTTAATGGTATACCTCAATGACCGGTAATCAAACGATGTCTCATTGTGTTTGACCTCAACTCCTTTATTCACATGATGTAGACTTGCACCCTTGGCAGATTGTGTAGAAGACTTGAAGACATCACTATGTGGCCGCAACTTTCCTGAGCTGTTGCTTCTTTTTCATTGGACCAGTACCTATATGACTTCAATGATCATGGGAGATCAAATTATATTCCATTGTATACAGATATCTTCAGATTGGTTTTGAGACTGGTTCTACTGGGCCTTGTTTGTGACTATAACAACTTTTGGCATGTAACCACTTTTTTATTTTCCTATTTATGGCCACGGATAGTTTTTTGGTATTTTCAGATGGATCTACAATGTACTTCTATTGGCAGCCATGTATGCAAAGTCAGTGTAGAATATAATGAGCAACTAGTTCTTCCAGCTGGTTCCCCATTACTCCACTTCTGGGTTGTTTATAATGTATTTCGGCTATCATAGATACTCCTATGACCTCACACATTAGGGGGAATATATTATATCAATATTTTCCTCACCCTATGCAATCTTTCACAGAAGCCCTTTTTCCATTCCCCCGTCCAGACTTATCATCCCTGTTTGTAAAATCTAGAGCTAAAAATATAAATTTTTCCACATGTACGCACCTTGCCTACTATACATCATGCATATACGTAGGTTGCACCACTACAACCCATGTACATCGAGATTTGTGCCAAAAAATGAAAATTAATGTTGGGTTTCCATGTCACGACAGAATATCTATGATCCTTGGCCATCCATATACTGGAAACGTTCTGACTCGGCCCTTCAGTTCCATTTGAAGCTATAAATGGGCCAATTCCAAGCTATGGAAAAAGGAGGAGAAAGAATTCAAGTTTGAGAGAAAAGTAACTCTGGAGAAATTATTTACTTCATATTGAGTCTGCATCCCTTTGTCCTTTAAGTTTGAACACATTTTTCATCCCCTAAGCTCTTCCCTCGTTGATTGAGAACCTCATTGTCTCTCTTCTATGAGCTTCCCTTTGGTGGAGGATTGAAGTGGTGGAGGCCCAGCTAGAAGGAACTTATTTTCTTGGTTCCGAACTGCGTGGACACGAAAGTTTGTAATATTTCCACTTATGTTGATCATTTATTAATAGAAATAATCCTTTCCCATCCAATTGATATCTTGCAAATATTTGAGTTATTATCCATGGGAATATTTTTTATGTATATTAATGGATTATGCTATCTAATGTGCTAACCTTTTATATTATCACCATATTCTTGCTTTGCTTGGTTGTTGAGAACTAGTTTCAGGTGTATAGCTTTGGGTCAAAGTGCTCAACGATGAACTTCATTGGACATCTGGATGAGGTAGGCCTCTTTGTTATCTCGCTTGCATATTGGTTTATATAGCATGTTTTTGGGATAGAGTTGATTTCTGCAGTCATTTCCGTCTGTTGTGGTTTACCCTAGCCATAGAGAGTTTTTTCCTCGTAACAATTGGGAAGATACAAGTTGGTCTTTGGATATAGCTCACAATGTTCTCTTGAAGTTCACCATGGTTCTCTAAATTGAGGGATGTTCACCATGGTTCTCTATCAGATGTTGGAATTTTGCATCTCTGCCACTAGTGTGGCTAGGATGTTTCACAACTACCCTCCTTAATCACAAAGGACCTCCTTAATCACAAATTTTCTTCTATCATTTACAACATTTTACAAATCCTCCAGCCTCTTTACAGTTACCTCATAACGCAATTATCTATAGTTTGTGATAAAACTGGAGATATATTTGCATAAATTCATGAGAAGAAGTATATATGGCTGAACCTTTACCTTTGTATTGCTCAATTGGAATTCTGATCGCATGTCTTTTGGCTACGAATTGTGGAGAAGTTTTTCGAAAGTGATTATTGTGGCTTCCTAGCTTCTCATGCTCAACCTCCTGGTTCCATTGGATACATAACAAACTCAACATCCCCTGAAATTGCCACCACTTTCTAGGTGTCTGCTTTAGTCTTCAAATCGAGCCTATCACTATGCTCTACTAATAGATCTCAGGGAAGGAAAATTTTAATAGATACAATGTGGTAATTGTATTAATGTTATTAAAATCTTTCTATTATTATTATATTTTATTTTCTTTTTAATATATCATGACATATTTTTGTTCTCTTATTTTATTTTCCTCGTTAATCCTTTTATGTTTTACATATTTCAATTATTTTCCTGGTTAATCCTTTTGTGTTTTATAGATTTTAATAGTTGACATCCTCATATCAACAATGCTTCTGATTAAGAGGCTCTGCTTAGATTCATCTTAGTAATCACTGCATATCTAATCCCTCCCAACCTTTTTACAATGACAATCCTTGTCCATATACATTCGTCCATTTTATTTTTGTTCTTGCCATCTTGTACTCTGTGATGCTTGTTATTGGTTGGATACTGAGGAACTCATTGACATTGGCAGACCTTTTATTTGGGTTCATACTTGTGTAGATTCAGCAGACCAATATCTAGCCTGCTACACAGAATTGAATGTTTTGGTAGGTGGATAATAAATTGTAGGATTGGATGACCTATTATCCAGTTATTGTAGCACTCAATGTTGTGTATTCAGATCCCACAACTTATTACCATCTCCCACAACATTCAATTTTGTGTAGCAGGCTTACTCATGTGTATTTGGACTCTACTTCTATTTTTTTTCCACATCACAAGTTTTTTCCCACATCGCAAGTTCTGATTATATTTACTGGAATTGGTTATAACTAATGTGGGTTATAACTACTAAGACCACAAGTAAATATTACGTTAAATATTCCAACATAACCCCTTGAAATTGACTTGGGGACACAAATAAGTAAAGTTGACAAAAGAAATTTGATGAATTTGATGAAGTGAAAATTGCATCCCAACAACCCCCTTTAATTTTCACTTAGGTAGTGATACAAAAATTTACCAACAATGACTACTACAACCTAACCCTAACGAGGTGAAAATAATCTATTAATGGAGAATCCATCACCTCCAAAACACCTTCACATTATCCTTTTCAAAAATTAGTTAAGAAAACATGAACAATCAGAGCGGGAAACCAAACTCCTTCCATGTTGTCAAAGAAAATTATATATAGTAGATGGCAAAGAAGCATGCTAAAGCTAAGATTTATTAGATGAAGTTGTAGATAAATGTCAAAGATCAACAAGAATGCTCCAATCACTCAAACCAATACATTTACCATAAGCTCATGATGGTCAAAATACCCACTACTACTACAAAGTCCACATGCAAGAAGATGGCATTCTCATCATGCACCACATGCTAGAAAAGAAATAACCAAATGTTATCATCAAAAAACATTCAACAAAGACTATTTCTGTTATTACAATTCAATCAAAATAAGAAATGAGTTGTGTGATGTTGTGCTATGGATAAAACAAGTGGATATGAAGTCATCAAACAAGTGCTTAGATGTTGTAATGAACAATCATTGCTCCAACCATAGTAAGGCCTCATAATCAGTACCAATCCAAGGTTTTTCCTTTTATGCATCTTCTCTAAAGACTTGTATGAAGAGTTTCTAACATACCAATAGGAATTCCTATATATGGATGAATTCCTTTGATCACAATGATTAGAGTGTTGATACAATTGAGATGTAGATGTTGAATAATATGATGTTGGTTGAACAAAAGGTGTAGCAAGCAGTTCTTTCTAAAAAATGGTTTATAGTTTGGTTACTATGAATCAATGGTAGAATAATCATCTAAAATAATCATCTAAAGTGTCAGACTCAAACTCTGTGATATAATAAATGGAAAAATCAACTAATTGTGCAAGAATTGTTCTGTGCAAGTTAGTGGTAGAAATATGACTTGCATTTTGTAATGAAGCTTCGAAATTTTCAAGCCTTTCCCTCACAAATAGGCTTAGCTCATACCCAATATGACTAATAGTTCCTTAATCATTCTCACCAATCCCGCCACTTATATATCTCATCTTATGACGTAATATAGAAATGAAAACTTTAGTTTGCTTCTCAAACTCAAGGGAATATTATTCATGATTAGCTAATAGTGCATGAGAGGAAGTAATATGAAAGGAAGAGTAAATATCCTTTTGCAAGGTGTCAAGTGCCTCTTCCTTCTTTCCTACTTCATTAGTGAGTTTTTTATAGGAAATGTTTAAATTTTCTAATTCTGTATCATTAACACACATATTCATGTAACTTGTTCTTTATACTTCTTCGAAATACAAGAAGTACGACTAGAATCTATGTCAAAATAACAAGGGATGTTTCAAACCCCCTCGCTTAATTTATCACTTGTACCTTTTAATTTATTTCTTCGACAAGATTCATATTGATGCAACACAAATTATGGATGGAATCATCCTTTTCTTCCAACTAATCATTTAAATGATAAATAATAAATCTTTGTTGACTAGCATTAATATCATGCAAAGAAGCAAGGGTGGTGTTGATAATTGCAGCTACGTGAGACATTCTCTAGCTTACAAACCTGTGAGGTTTGGATCATTGCAGCTATGTAAGTCTTTCTCTCAGCTTACAAACCTAAGAGAAAGCCCCTAAGAAGGGTGCGTGGTTCATGCCTGAGACAGATCTAGGAATGTAGATATGACCTTCTCCATTCAGAGAGTTGAGAAGAAATCTAGATGATTATCTAGTGGGAAAGGGCGATCTGTTGAGTTAGACGTGCCTATGGCCGAGCACAAGGTGAACTTGTGAAATCCCAAAGTGTTGGGTGCATCGTCATGTGAACAAAAATGAAGATGATGTATTAGCCTCCTCTGAGAAATAGAGTTGACAAGAAGACTCCAGATGATTCTCCTATGTGAGGCAGTGGGAAAGAAGATATGTAGAGTGGACGTGCCTGTGGACGAGCACAGGTGAATGTGTGAATATCTGGTTCTTCTGTGTAATGCAGTGAATCAGAGCTATGACATCCTTATGGATGTGTCCCTAGTGGATGAGCACTAGTGGGTGTATCAGATCCTTTGCTATATATTGTTCAAGAGTCAGACATTCTTGTAACCCTAATTGTTATGTAAAGGGTACAGGTCGGCCCCACCTTAATGTGATTAATAATAAATGTAAAAGATAATTAATATGGATAATATTAATAATAATAATAATAATAATAATAATAATAATAATAATTATTATTATTATTATTATATTGTGACTTAGAGAGGTCATCCCTGTTGAGCCAATAGACACTTCAGTTGATATGACAAGTCTAATATAAGTAAAGTAAGATTCCCCATTGTGGAATCATATCTTCTTTGTGAGTTTAGAAATTTCAGCAAGTACACTTCTTTGGGAAAAGTTGAGCACCTCTCTTGGGCGCTAGAGTTATAGGGTTTGAAGAACCCTCTTGTGTGATAAGCTCGTTCATGGTGGTGAAGGTCCTTCTCTTGAAGAATATAGCAAAGGATTTGGCTGCTTTTTCTTCCCTTGTTGAGAAGGGTTTCCTAGGATACTTCTTGTGTTCTTGTGAATGGAATTTCTTCTTGTGATCTTGGTTGCTGCAACATTATTGTTTATGGTTAAGTGAAATGCTAAAAATGGAATGAACTTCATGCTTAACCTAGCTTATGAAAAATCAACAGGTGGCAGGTGTGGGGGGAGTATTAATGATCTAGGAAGAAACCAGGTAGTTCATTATGCTTTGGGGCTTGGAAATGTCTCTAATAATCTCACACAATCCTATTCATTTTGGTGCAACCTCATCATTTCCAAGGACAAAGGAATCAAAACATTGACAGTGATTGGAGATTCAATGCTTGTAATTATAGTGTTATCACATAATCATGTCTAGACCTTGGGGGTTTGTGTTTTCTTCCTGTATGGGTGTTTTTTCATGTTTTCCCCTTCTGTAGACCCAATTGTGGTTTTCTTTTCCCTCTCAACATATATCTTTCTTTTATCACAATAATCCCTCTCGATCGACCAGTCTTTCCCTATCAAATATGCCCGAAAGAGATCGACCCTGAATTCCTTTGTCTTTTCCGAAGGCCAATCCCTCCTCCTTTTACCTCCATCATCGAACCTTTGTCTTCCCAAGCTTAAGTCTCGTCGACCAAAGCCTCCACTTTTACTGCCTGCAGCATTGAAAATGATCAAACAGTGATATAGAACAAGCGAATGGGCGAAGAGCATTTTTCGACAGTCAGGATCCATCGATGGGGCAGATCGACAGTCATCGGGAAATTTGGGACTGTGAAGTTTCCCAAGGTTTAGTGCTAGGGCTCGTCCCTTACGGCCAAAGTCATGATTTAATTTACGTCGTCTGATCCAGGCAGGGAACAGGTGGGAGCCAAGTGAGCGATCCCGGGAATTGGCATTTTAGGGTTTCTATTGGCAAGCGCACCCACATCCTTATGCTCTGAAATGGAAAGCCCCTGGAGTCTGGCCCACAGTCCTTGCACCCGGTCAAAAGGTAGCAGGGATGAAAAGTGGGGTCCAGTTGGATTTATGCGCTCGTTGAGAGGAGAACGATCAGGTTCATCTGATGAGAATAGATCTAGGCCGTTGAGCTTCAGTAGATATGGGTCGTCGATCCCAGGGAGACAGGTGGCAACCTTTTGAGCCTTTCGTGGATCTGGTGTCGGAGATTTTTAAAGTAGAGGAATGAGAACTCCCGGTGAGAGAATCCTTGAAATAATGTTGAGGGTCAGGCCCACGGTCATGGCCCCTAGGTTGTATGTAAAGTAATGCTGGCGATGCATGCCTTCAAGGGATCATCGTGGCCATCGGTTCTAATGGACCTTGGCTGTTAGTTTGAAGCTGGATCTAACCGCTAATATGAAGGGTCATTTTGCAGTTTTATTCATTGGGGATCCTAGAGGCTAGTGTGGTGAAATTTCCCGAAAGGAGAAGTGTCGAAAGCACCTTTGAAGATATGCGCAGGGTCATGACCCATGGTCTCTTGGGGTGATAAGAAGAGCTGTGCAAAGGGCCATAGCGCTAGGTTAAGCTATAGGAGGAGTCGTCGCGTTCTCTAGGTGCCAATTCAACTTGGCCTTTTCTGATCCCAATGGAGCAATTAATGAAAATTGAGCAGGTAGCTGAAACCTCAGCTCAAGCCATGAATGGAAGGTATGGGGGGTTTAGAGCGATTAAGTTTGTTATACCCCTGTGTGCAGGCTTTCCTGCAGAATCCATGCCAATATGAGCCTCCTTTGACAGAAGATCCTGCACATGCTAGTTTGGAATTTAATGGCTCAACTACCCTCCTGCTGCAAAGGAAGCAAATTTCTCTGAGTATATATACTCAGTTTTTGTATTTTTGTAGAGGTCGATGGTAGAGAAAAGCTCCCGTATTGTAAATTTTTAATGAACACTATGGTTTTATGGTTATGCATGGTTCTTTGAGATTTCTTGTTTAATGACAGTCAACTTTCCTACTCACTCTTATTTCCCTCTAATGCTGAAAGAGTTCATGATTGACTGATTTGCATGAATCATTGTGACTGTGTTATGATAAATGTTTTATGGTAACGTTGTTATAATTTCTTTTAGTGTTCTTGTAATTTGAATACAATAAGTTCTTGTGTTTAAATTTTTCCTCTTTGGGTTGTTAGAAGCCTGATGCCTACAACAGACCTCTACATTTTCTCACCAAAGTCTTCCTCCTACTCACCCTTACTACAACTTACTATCTGAAGTTAAACTAAGACCTCATATGCTCATGCATGTCAGTCTAGTTTTCTAAGTTAAGACGATATTTTCTTGAGACTGTGCCCATTCGACCCCTTTAAACCAACCCGTGACATAAAAATCTGATGGGTATAGAGATTACTCCTGTTGCAATCCAGGAGTGACTTTGGTGCTAACATTTCTAGCGCCGTTGTTGGGGACGAAGTTGAAGATTTTTCCTCGGGATTGAACGACAAAGCTGACTGGTTCTAAAGGTGCATCATAACTCAATACATCCAAGATTTCTACTGTGCACCTGGTGACTCCACTGTGGTGACTCCATTGATGCGAACCCACAGGCGACTCCACTGTTTTAGCTGTGGCTTCTAGAGGTAGATATACAAGGTCTACTCCACAACTGCCTTTAGCAACACCTAAAGCTAATCTAGAGACGATTATCAGAAAGGGAAGGGCCTTTTGAGGAGGTACTTCTATTGCTAAACCAGGTATTTCTGATGATTATCATCATCCTATAGGAACTCCAACCTCTACATCTCATTCTACTTTATTATCTTCTGTTGGGGTTTCCCAAAATTTAAATTTTGGGAGTGTTCTTGTTGAGTTCTCCCCTCCTGGTTTGGGTTTGGAGGGAGAAATCATTGTCACTCCTCTCTCCCCAGAAACTATGCCTCGGTCCAGACCCAGGACCATAGAATATTTCTGCTCTCCCATCTTTACCACCCCTCCTCCTATTACTATTGTTTCTTCTACAGATAGGGAAACCTTTGTTCCTTTGATCCCTACAATCTTCTTTTCGAACCCACTTATTTTTCCTTTTCCTCCCGGAATATTAGTTCCAATCTCCCATGTTCGAACCCCTTCCCCTCCTAGTTCTCCTCCACCTATTATCCCTATGGCAATAGGGAATCCCCCCATGACTAGAATGGAAGCCATAATAGCGGCTATGTATGCCCCCCTTGTTTTGCCTCAGCCTCTAAATTCCCTCCCAGCGGATGGCTACTTTAGGCAGTTGCCCAAATTCATAGGCGAAGGAGACATAACCATAGAGAAACACCTTGAAGCCTTTTACAGTTTTACAGATCATCATGTCATCATGCATGAAGACGCATGGATGAGGATTTTTGTTGATAGCCTTGAGGGTGAGGCTAGGAAGTGGTTTAGAGCCTTGCCTCCTGGATATTTTGATGGGATTGAAGCCCTAGATGAAGACTTCTTAAAGAATTGGGGGTACAGAAAGGATTTCCTTTACTATATTACAGATTTCGGATCACTAAAGAAGAAGGAAGGGGAATCCATCTTTGACTTCTCAAATAGATTTAATAAAATGTATAGAAAAATTACCAGTCAGGTTAAGCCTACAGAAACCTCTACGTTGATCACCTATTCTAGTTCTTTTGACCCCAACTTCTGCCTCCTGTTATGAGAAAGGAGGGCTACCTCCTTAGCTCATATGCAAGATTCATCCATTGAAGTAGAATCTAATATTATGGCAGTAAATGAGCTTAGGAGTAAGGCTGACAGGGACAAAAAAAATGGAAGGTCTGAGACTTCAACCTGTTCCTCTATTGCCCACCCTCAAAATTATGAGCTTGTCAGATCAGTGAAATCTCTTGCTGCCGATATGGAGAAAATAAAGATTGAAACAAGACAAGCCTTCAAAAATCCTCAAAATATTGATAACAAGGGAAACTTCAGGAGACCAATTAACCATACTCCTCAGATTATCCAAAGAGACCAGAGGAATAGAGATAGAGATGATCAGAAAATCCAGAGCCCTCTCCAGAATAATCTTGTTGTTGATGAAGAAGTAGAGGGTGAAGACCTTGATCCTGAAATCCACTATCTTGGGGACACCTCCTCTTTTCCCCACTTAACTCAATCAGCATATGAGGAGTCTCTCATGGACAGTCAGTTGAATGAGATGAGTAAGGGAGACAAGTCTAGCATTGGCCAAAACAAATACAACCTCAGATCCAAGAAGAAAGCTAGGACGTCTGATGTTCCTGAGTAGCTTACCAGAGTGGAGAAGCCTGCTAAAGATATGGTAGACAAAAAAAAAGGTAAGAAGATTCAAGCCCGCTCTCAAGTAGTCCAGGCTCATGTTCCTAAAGTAAAAGAAATCTCAAAGCCCACATCCTCTTTTAATTTTGACCATGAAGTTCAGAAAATCTGAATCCATGTACCCCTCTTCGAACTGGTCAAACATGACGATTTCAAAAAGAGCCTCTCTAAGACACTACAGTATGAACCCTCGTACCATCCCACAGACTCAATTAACTTGCAAGATGAAAATCCTGCAGTCATCCTAGGTCCTATGGTAGAATACAAAGATGATCCATCACCTCCCTTATACACATCCCTCAACATACATGAAAAGGTGTTGAACAACTGTTTGATGGATTTAGGGGCCTCCCATAATCTCATGCCTAAATCTGTCATGGAAGAACTTGGGCTGGAAGTCACAAATGCTTACCATGACCTCTATTCCTTTGATTCTATGAGATTTCAATGTCTAGGGGTTATCAAAGGTCTGGTAGTCACTTTGTTCTAGTTTCCCATGAAGAGTGTGGTCATGGACATTGTGGTAGATGATGTTCCCCCCAAGTTTGGCATGTTGTTGTCAAGATCTTGGATAAAAAGACTCGGGGGAACCTTGCAAATGGACCTCACATATGCCACTATTCTTGTGTTTGGGGGGGAACATAGAAGACTTTACAGGGAAGCCCAACTAGCATATATTATTGGTGATGAAGCAAACCCCACCAATCATCCTATATTTTCACTCGACATTGATTTAGGGTCTAGTTTGTTGCATCTCACTGACACTCCCGAAGCTCCTCTTGAAATCAGAAAGAAACCCATTTCCTATCGTGAGATACTTCCTCCAACTACCTCTATGTGGGAGATGTTCTTCGACAGAGCCTCTTCTAGGGAAGGTGTTGGTGCCGGAGTGGTTTTTGTGTCACCTTGTCAGGAAACCATATCCCTGTCATACAAGCTAGAGTTTGAGACTACCAATAATGTGGTAGAATATGAAGTTCTTGTTTTAGGTTTAAGGGATGCAAAGGAAATGGGAATTGAAGAGGTAGCAGTGTTCGAGGATGCTGAGTTGATAGTCCAGTAGATAAAAAATTCTTATCAAGCCAAACATCCTCGGCTCAGAAGTTACAAAAATGAGGTGTGGGACCTAATTGACAATTTATTCTCAGCCTTCAACATTTCATTTATTCCAAGGGAGGAAAATGCTTTGGCCGATTCCCTAGTTGTCTCAGCCATCCAGTTTAGGATCCCTCTGCCACTTGAGTTCATATATGATGTTGAGATTAGATATAGGCCCTCTATACCTAATAATGTCAAGCATTGGAAGGTATTCAAGGATGATATTGAAATCAGGATATTCCTTGAGTCAGTTGATGAGTTCTTTGCATTGCACATTGATTAGGATCATGATTCCGAAAGTGAACCTACCCCTAAAGTATTTATAAATAAAATTTCTAATCACCATATTTTTCGGTTTCCTAGCAATCACATTCTGAAGGGACTAGTTCCTTTAGAAAGGTTGTTCGATGGGAATGATGTGGCAGTGAAGGGTAAGGTTTCAAATGGGGATATCGATGTAGCTGAGTGTAATGATGGCACAGAGGAGGATCCTAAGTTCATCAAGTTGTCAAGAAGCCTTTCAAGGGAGCAGATATCCAAGTATACTGAGTTATTAAAAGAATTTAGTGATGTGTTTGCTTGGACCTATTAATACCTCGGGACATATGACACTAGCGTCATTGAACATAAGATCTGATTGGAATAAGAGGCTAAGCCATTTAGGTAGAAGTTGAGACAGATTAATCCTATGTTGTTTCCTATCATGGAGAGAGAGGTGAAGAAGCTTTTGGATGCCCAGATCATCGTGCCTTTGAGGTATTCAGAGTGGGTGGACAACTTGGTCCCAGTGAGAAAGAAGAATGGGGAAATCAGACTTTGTGTTGATTTCAGGAACCTGAACAGGAGCTCGAAAAAGGACAATTACCCTTTGCCAAAAATGGAACACATATTATAGAGGGTGATTGGTGCATCAAGGATATCCATGATTGATGGATTTTTGGGCTACAATCAGATCTCAGTCCTGCCTGAGGACAGAGAAAAAACAACCTTCACCACTCCTTGGGGTACGTTCATGTACACTAAAATGCCTTTTGTATTGATGAACGCAAGAGAGACCTTTCAGAGAGCAATGAATATCGATTTCATTGGAGAAAGGGACAAGTTTGTGGTCATCTATATGGATGACATTACAATCTTCTCCAATTCTGATAAAGAGCACTTTCAACACCTGAGGAAGGTTTTCTCTAAATGCAGAAGGTTTGGTCTCTCCCTAAATCCCAAGAAGTCTCTATTTTCTATGAAGGAGGGAAAATTGTTGGGCCACATAGTATCAACTGAGGGATTCAGGATTGATCCCAGTAGAGTTGAAGCAATCCAAACCTTGTCACTCTTGAGATCCAAGAAATAGGTTCAGTCTTTCTTGGGCAAAATTTATTTTCTGAGAAGGTTCGTTTCAAACTTTGTCGAATTAGTAAAGCATATCACAACCATGATCAGGAAGGGAAATGAAGTAAAATGGACTGTTGAGCCCGGAGAATATTTTAGCCAAATCAAACAAGCATTGACTGAGGCACTAGTGTTGATCAGTCCTGATTATTCCAAGGAATTTCTTATTTTCTCCTTTGCTTCATTTGATACAGTGGAAACTGTTTTATTGCAAAAGAATGATGAGGGGTTGGAACAACTTATTTCCTTTTTCAGCAGGGCATTGAAGGATGCAGAAGTTAGATATGACATCATGGAGAAGTAGGCTTATGCCTTGGTGAAAGCCCTCAAGGTTTCCAGAGTCTATGTTCTACATTCGAAGATCATTGCATATGTTCCTTCAGCTGCTGTGAAGAACATCCTCATCTAGCCTGACATAGACGGGAGAAGAAGCAAGTGGATTGCCAAAATCCTCGAATTTGATCTGGAAATACAACCCACCAAGCTAGTTAAAGGCCAAGGTCTAGCCAAGTTTTTGGCCGAATCTAATTGTAAATATTTGGAGGTTAACTTCATCAATGCTTGCTCAAAAATGCAATAGGCTGAGTTATCTCATACAGAGCCACAATTCAGCCCTCCATTGTCGGAGTGCACCTGGTAAAAAGACGTTATATTTTTTCTATAGGAGTTGCGACCTCTAGATGATATGGGAAAAATCAAGGCAAGAGCTCTTAAGATCAAAGCAATTAAATATTGCCTTATTGGGTAGGTTCTGTATTGGAAAGACCCCCTGGGGGTACTTATGAGATGTTTATACCCACACAAAGCTCAAAGAATTATGTCATACTTTCATGACAATTTGTGTGGGGGACACCACTTCTAGAGAACGACAGCCCATAAAATTCTTACGGCTGGTTATTTCTGGCCTACTCTATTCACTGATGGTTGCGCAAAAGTCAAAGCTTGTGGTAAATGTCATAAATTCTCAGGAAAGAAGCAGTTAAATCCCCTTCCATTGAAACCCGTGATGGCTTTGGGGCCCTTTTAGCAGTGGGGCCTAGACTTTATTGGGGAGATTCATCCTACATACAGAGGTCAACATAGATGGATCCTAACTGCTACAAATTATTTTACCAAGTGGATATAGGTTGTCCCTACCAGGAGCGCTTCCCACAAGGTAATAATTAGCTTCCTGGAGGATATCATAGTGTTGGCCCTTGACCAAGTTTTTGGGATAACCTTGGTCATTTTGACCTATTTTGGAACTACGACAGCTAGTCAAAGAAGGCCTGCCAAGCGAAGCATCTCGGTCCACTTTTGGGCCCTATTAGGGTTTTTGGCTTAATGCAATGGGAAAGGGATGTCAGCCTGTGGGTTTACCCATGCTTAGGCCCACTTTTGTATGTATAAATAGATGTCTAGGCGAAGTAAATAGAGGACGGTAGTGCATCTATGTGATGTATGGAAGACGGCTTAGTGCTAATAATTAGATCTATGTGATCAAATGTGGATTGTAAATGCTCTGTGCATGATCATAATAAGCTTGTAGAGCTAAGTGCAAGTTGTTGTAATAGGCTTGGTGCTGAAGTGCAAGGAAGAAGGATCTAGCGAGCTGCGCAGATCTTCTATCCTCTACGAAGAAGGGTTTGTGCTCTGTGTTGTAACTGATGATTGAAGATACTAATAAAGAAGAAGAGTTGGTGGACATAGCCCCAAGGTGGGGGTGAACCACGTAAATCTATTTGTAACGCTCTATGCTTTGATTCATTGTGTTTATCTTTTCTTATGCTATGTGTTTATGATATATTCACTTATGCTTTGTGCTTCTTAGATATATATGACTATTATATCTGACATGTATGCGAGTGCTTAGTGTTGATCTGCAGAATCTGATGTTCTTAGTGTTGCTAAGTGTTGAAATACTGTAGACCTTAGTGAATATTGCGATGCTCTGTGTTGTCTGCGAAGTAGAGTAAGGGATGGATATTAATGGTTGATTGATGCTAAGTGCATTGTAAGTAGTATAATCACAGGTCTGTGTCCCAACCAAGGTTGCAGACATCTGAGTCCTACAACCACCCCTGCCTCTACCTCGGGTGAGACTTCATCTTCTTCACAGGTGTTGCCGAAAGGGTCGGTATTTAGGGTTTTGTTGGTGTGCTCTTGAGCGTTGAACCCTGGGTCTTCCCCTGTGCCAACACATAGCAAGGTTTGGCTGCCCGAGCAGAATTGTCACACATAACACCACTTCTTTCAAATCTGAACCATTGATCCACTTCTGTGAGCAGTTCATAATTAAGTTGATTCACTCTACCCCATTCTACCCCAAAGGTAATGGACTGGCAGAGTCCTCTAACAAGATCCTGATCAAAATCATTAAGAGACTGTTAGAGGATAATAAAAAAATCATGGGATTCAAAGCTCAAGTTTTCTCTATGGGCTGATAGAGTGACGACAAAAATATCCCTCGGCGTCTCTCCATTCCAGCTGGTATATGGAACTGAAGCAGTTTTTCCCTCACAGTTGGCCTTGCCCATAGCGAAATTCTTTCAGGACTACCAAGGCGAGCTCGATGATATTATCCGAAGAATCCAGCAACTGGTCAAAGTGCAACAGGAAAGAAAGAAACTCCTGGACAGAGCACATGAACATCAACAAAAGATCAAATTGGCTTTCGAAAGGAAGGTAAGAAAAGGGGATTTCCAGCTGGGAAATCTAGTACTAAAATGGGATGCACCAAAGCATGACAGAGGCAAGCATAGAAAATTTGAGGCATTATGGATCGGCCCTTTCTGGGTTTCTAAGGAATTTCCAAACAATACTTACAAGTTACAAAACTTGGAGGGTGATGAGGTGTTTGGTGGCCCTGTAAATGGGCACTTCCTAAATTTTTTTTTTGTCTAAAGCTGCAGCCACCTTCCCACCATTGTAAATATCTTTCTTGTTTTATTTCTAGTTTATCTTTCTTTGAATAAATAGACTCCATAACCCAACAGCTAGGGCACTGGAACTACTTGGTCTTAGCAGCTTGCAGGGAGCATGCCATCCCCTGTGGAGCTAAATGTTATCACATAATCCTATCTAGACCTTGGGGGTCTGTGTTTTCTTCCTATATGGGTGTTTTTCCATGTTTTTCCCTTCTGTAGACCCAATTGCAATTTTATTTTCCCTCCCGACATATATCTTTCTTTTAGCACAGTCATCCCTCTCGATCGACCAGTCTTTCCCTGTCAAATATGCCTGAAAGAGATCGACCCTAAATTCCTCTGTCTTTTCCAAAGGCCGATCCCTCCTCCTTTTACCTCCATCATCAAACCTTTGTCTTCCCAATATTAAGTCTCGTCGACCAAAGCCTCCATTTTTACTATCTGCAGCATTGAAATCGATCAAATAGTGGCACAGATCAAGCGAACATGCGAAGATCATTTTTCGACAGCAAGGATCCATCGACGGGGCAGATTGATGGTCATTGGGAAATTTGGGACTGTGAAGTTTCCCAAGGTTTAGTGCTATGGATTGTCCCTTACGACCACATTCATGATTTAATTTACATCATCTGATCCAGGCAAGGAACAGGTGGCAGCCGAGTGAGCGATTCCGGGATTCGTCATTTCGGGGTTTCCGTTAGAAAGCGCACCCACATCCTTACGCTCTGAAATGCGAAGCCCCTAGAGTTTGGCCCACGGTCCTTGTGCCTGGTCACAAGGTAGCAGGGCTAAAAAGTGGGGGCTAGTTGTATTTATGCACTCATTGAGAGGCAAATGAACAGGGCCATCCGATGAGAATAGATCTAGTCCATTGATCTTCAGTAGATCTGGGTCGTCAATCCCAGGGAGACAGGTAGAAACCTTTTGAGCCCTTCACGGATCTAGTGTTAGGGATTTTGAAAGTAGACGTACGAGAACTCCCGGTGGGAGAATCCTCGAAATACTGTCGAGGGTCGGGCCCACGGTCATGGCCCCTGGGTTGTATGTAAAGTAGGGCTGGCGACACGGGCCTTCAAGGGATCATCATGGCTGCCAGTTCTAATGGATCCTGGCCATCAGTTTGAAGCTAGATCTAACCACTGATATGAAGGGTCATTTCACGGTTTTAGTCATCAGGGATCCTGGAGGCTAGTGTGGTGGAATTTCCTGAAAGGAGAAGTGTTGAAAGCACGTTTGAAGATAGGAGCAAGGTCACAGACCACGGTCACTTGGGGCGATAAGAAGAGCTACACAAAGGTCCATAGCACCGGGTTTAGTTGCAGGAGGGGTCGCCGTGTTCTCCAGGTGCCAATTCAACTTGGCCTTTTCTGATCCCAATGGAGCAATTGATGAAAATTGAGCAGGTAGCTGAAACCCCAACTCAAGCCATGAATGGAAGGTATAGGGGGTTTAGAGAGATTAAGTTTGTGGTACCCCTATGTGTAGGCTTTCTTGCAGAAGCCATGCCAATTTGACCCTCCTCTGATAGAAGAGCTTGCACACGCTAGTTTGGAATTTAATGGCTCATCTAATCTCCTACTGCCAAGGAGGCAAATTGATCTGAGTATATATACTCAGTTTTTGTATTTTTGTAGAGGTTGATGGTAGAGCAAATCTCTCGTATTGTAAAGTTTTAGTGAACACTCTGGTTTTCTGGTTATGCATGGTTCTCGGAGATTTCTTGTTTAATGACAATCAACTTTCCTACTCGATCTTATTTCCCTCTAATGCTGAAAGAGTTCATGATTGATTGATTCACATGAATTGTTGTGACTGTGTTAGGATAAATGTTTTATGGTAACGTTGTTATAATTTCTTTTAGTTTTCTTGTAATTTGAATACAAGAAGTTCTTGTGTTGAAGTTTTTCCTCTTTGTGTTGTTGGAAGCCTGATGCCTACAACAGACCTCTACATTTTATCACCAAAGTCTTCCTCCTACTCACCCTTACTACAACTTACTGTTTGAAGTTAAACTAAGACCTCATATGCTCGTTCATGTCAGTCCAATTTTCTGAGTTAAGACGATATTTTCTTGAGACTGTGCCCATTCAACCCCTTTAAACCAATCTGTGACATAAAACTCTGATGGGTATCGTGCTTACTCATGTTGCAATCTAGGAGTGACTTTCGGTGCTAACATATAGTATTGAAGGATCAAACCAATTCGAGGGGGAGAAAATTGTGTTCTCTCATTTGTGGCATAAGGAGAACCATGACATATTTCAACAAAATTTATTTTTACCACATCAAAAGGGAACTCAACAATAAATCAGACTATTTTTCCAATGTGGCATCTGTTAGAATTAAAGAGATGTGCTCATGTTACCATAGACATTATCGCTATTGTCACCCAATCATAGGCATGCAACCACCCCTGAGCACTATAACCTTTTCTATATGGAATGATTTCGGATGTAGAACTAGAACCAATAGATAAACAAGAGAGTTCATATTTCTCCAATGATGGCTCACCAAATAGAAAGTCTCAAAGCCACAGAACAAGAACAATACTCAGTTGCAACAGTTGCAGTTGCAGTAGTTGTAGTTGAAGTTGCACTTACTAATAATACCACCAAGAACCATCACCAACAACAACACCAAGAGATACTAGATGATAGGGCACACATATTAGGCTATATGGTGCTAGAGAGAGAGAGACCAAGAACCATCCCAGAAGATCCACCTTCCATCCTTGTAGCTGCAGCTCCAAACTTGTGCCAAACTTGACTGAGAGAGTGTGTGAAGTGTGTGTGTACAAATGAGATAGATCGTCTCTTACTTATAGTGGTTCTTATCACTTTCCTTGGCCGACTTGTCCTTTTATAATCTAATACTTTAATATTAATTCTTTTACTGAGCCGACTTGTCTTCTAGGTTTTCTACACATCTGTTTAGGGTTAATACCTCCCGTATTTGTGGGAATAGAGACTTTTTATTTTAGTCAGTCCGTCAAGGGGTAGAAAATATTTTGTTTTTGTTTGAGATTGGTCTTTTTTGGGGATTGTTTAAATCTTGTTGTGAAAGGAATCCCCCTTACTATCATGGATAATTCAGAGTTAAAAGTAAATCGTAGAATTTTGTGCATGCATGAAGAAATCACCCAGGAAAACAACATAGATTTTTCGTAGCATGCTAGTGCTATGGAAAATGAAAATAAC
>ML784585.1:263756-275214 GCA_009831015.1 Picea engelmannii | reverse complement strand
TGGAAAGTGGTTAAGTTAAGTGGACAAGTGGTTATAAGTGGGTTAACCCTAAAATAAGGAAAGTGGGTTAAGATGGTTAAAAGGTAGCCCATTGAGGATGCTACATGAAAGTATAAATAAGAGGCAAGGCTCTCTCATTTAAACACACTTGAATATTATTGAATATCTATTTTTTATGAAAGGTTATTTGGGCAGGTATTATTGATAGAGAAAAATTGCAGCAGAAAAAGTGTGGCAAGAAAAGTGCGACAGAAAAAGTGCGGCAGGAAAAGTACGGTAGAAAAAGTGTGGCAGGAAAAGTGCGGTAGAAAATGTGTAGCAGACAAAGTGTGGCAGAAAACTCGTGGCAGAAAAATCACAGCAGAAAAAATCGCGGCAGAAAAAGTGCGGCAGAAGAATCGCAGTAGAAAAATCGTGGTAGAAAACGTGCGACATAAATATTGCGGCAAAAAAAGTGTGGCAGAAAAATCGCGGCAACAACATGGTTGGGGTCTATTTATGAGAGATATGGAACATCTTATTTGAGGTATGTTTTATGAGCTAGGGTTTAGCTCTTGAGATGGTATTATATGTTCAGTATTGTTGCATATATCAGATTTGTTGAGGGATACAGTTGGTATTTTGTTGTTGGTATTTGGCATATGGGTATTGGTCTTTTGGTTGTGATGTGTTGTTGAAGTTGTTGGTTTAGCTTGAGTCTACATAACAGTGAGATTGTCGCACATGGTTTGATGTAATGGTTTATGGTATTTGGTTTATGGATAGAGTGATGAATTCTTTATGGTTATATTGGTGTATATCTTTGGTATATGGTTGAGGTACATGTTGGATACATGGTTGAGACAAGTAGTTGATGAGTTGGCACATACATGAGGTGTATAGTTGATGATGTTGGTACATCTTAATGAGTCATAGTTGATGTGCAGTTGATGCATGGTTCAGGTTATTGGTATAGGTTGTTTGGTGCAGATTGATTGGTACATGTTTACAACAATATATCTCACAGTGATAGTGTTACAGTGGTTCCATCATTATACTTCTATGTCAAGGTGGTTGGACAGGGCAAGGACATGTGGTTGTAGCCACCTTCCGGTTGTATCTGGAGAACATAGGGGGTTGTAGCCTCCTTCTATTTGTAGTCAGAGAATGGGGGAGTTGGAGCTTCCCTCGGGTTGTAGCCTGAGAAACTAGGGGGTTGGAGCCTCCTTCCAGTTTCAGCTGGAAAACAAAGGAAGTTGGTGCTTCCAATGAATGTAATTCTTCAAAACATATAAGAAAAATCATTCTTTGGTTTTCTCCCGCTTTGGGTTTCCACATAAAAACACTGGTGCACTGTGTATGTGTATGATTTCTCATTTGTTCATTGTTTATTTACTCTGCAATTATTGGATGATAATGCTACATTGATATAATATTTTCATTATATGGTTGAAAAGCTTTAAATTTCTCTATTACTGATTCACCCCCCCTCTCAGTAATCCAACACAAAAAATAGAAGGAATTTGTGTATAGTATGAGAGGAGAGAATACTTAGAAGAGATTACATAGAAGCTACATCCATTCTTGTTAGAAAATCAAGGTCAGTATTTTTTATCTCAAGGAAATCAAAAATAATTTTCTCTTGTGTGAATGATCTTGTCTCCAGTCTATGTTTATTTTGATACTTGGTGCAATGGCTAATGGGCCTACAAATCATAATGCAATGTTTGTTTGTTTGTTTTATTAATGATAAAAGGTTGTAGCTAAGTTAAAGGACACTAATACATCAAACTGCATGTCTTCAAGTTTCAAACAAGAAGAATAGTTCTAGACCAAAATACGAAATTTACATATGTTTGCTGGAAACAATTCCCAGTATTTACTACTAGCATAGATTTTATAAAAAGTATCTATATGCATATAACTTTAGAAAGCATACTCTTATAAGAAAATATGGCACCTTATGGATTCTTCCAAGCCAATATTGGTTGGCATGCACTCTTCTTCCCCTATCTCCATATCTTGAAAGAGTTGGTGCATTGTGTCCTCCTCTTTTGGTTCTGTATGTTATGAATGAATAGACACCCTTTGATTGGAAGCCGCAACATAAGCATATTTACTCAAGTGGACAATGATATTTCTTAACATGACACATTCTACATCAAGGATAACAATTTTATACTTTAATTGAACCAAAGAACCCATGATAGAAGCGATTTAGGAAACTATATGTTGTTCATTGTCATGCACCTTGGCTGTGATGGTGAATATACAAGTCTTGATACCTTAAATCATTTCCTCGTGTGATCTTAAGACTCTCCTAATCTCTCATAGATCTCTACAATCCATATGTGAAATTACAATCATAGGGAGCCTATTTAAAATGAAGTACTAGATTCAACTAGGAAAATAGAAATGCAACATTAAACCCAAAATATCCTCTATCAAACTAGAAAATACCATGGTGATGCTAATCCAAATACCATGATACCCAACCCACTGTATTAAATTATGTGAAATAGGTGTGATATTTTCATATAGGGTGACACCATTCCAAAAGGAACATTCCACCCAAAACTAAAGTGCCTCCAAACTAAATAAATAAAAACACCAAGCACATTGGGCTTGTAGAATCCCAAAACCAAAGGCTACAAACAAGCAAAGAAAAAGGCAAGCATTCTTCAAATTCACCAATCTAGAAGAAAGGGCCAACATGGAGAGAACTATTGCATAATCCCAGTGATGAATAATGAATAAGGGAGGTGTCCCACAATCCTTCATGTTCTCCATGCAATGAGTTGCCATTATCAAACCTCAACTAGAATATAAGACCAACACACATTCAAAATTACAGTTCTCCACCAATTCAAGAATGTGTGAAGGGGGGTTATGGATCTTTGTGTTTATTGAAAATATTTGGTAGTGGTGTTATTTCATGATTGACATGTGGCTAATTAAATTGAAGGTACTTTCCATTGAGTGCATGAAAATACTTAGGGTATAGTTTGATAGATAATGAACGATTATCCCTTAAAACCCCCATTTTCAATCTAGCAGCTTCATTAACAGGAGAGTCAGTGACCCTATTGTTCTCCCTTAGGACATATAAAAAGGTTATTTTGTGAAACCTAAAGGCCTCTTGAGAAATCCGAGCCAAAATTGGCACAAGATTGTAATCACTTGGAATGGATTTTTTATTCCTCAACTAGATGATGATGTTTGAATCACCTAACAATGTGAGTGAATGGATAGGATGATAAGTTTCATTCTTAGTCCTTGTAAAATTGCATATGATTTATCTTGATTGTTAGAGAAAATTATGAGTCCCCATGTGTAGGATAGTCCATTTTTTCCTTTGGGATCAATGAAGATTCCCCCTATGCCTGCCACCCCTATCATAATGAAATTTTAAGATATATCATACAACTTGATTTAAATTAATAAAATTTGAATTCAAGGTTTAAGGTAGAGTGTTGCATCAACTCTAAGTGGATTAGGAAAATGCACATTAGGACATAAGAGAGTTCTTCTGAAGGAAACCAAAAGTGTATGATTGAAGTGTTAGCCTTGTCTACAATATTGTGCCATACTATCCAAATCAATCTCCAAATTCCCACAATAAATATACCAACATAATGTTGATTATTTGGGTTGTTTGTCATTGATGTAAACCCTTGAAGAAAGTCTGGTAGAAAATTTTGGTAGCACAAAGGTTTGGGTAATGGACCCAAGTTTGTTTGATGGCTAATGTTATGAGTTTTGATATATTTGTAGGTAAGAATATTCTATATGGATAGTACAGGTTATTCCATTTCCATTGGTATGTAGAACGTCACATAACTCCTCGCGGTTAGAGAGTTATGGCCATGGGAAGTTGGAGAACCCTCATGAGTCATCTAGAATCCCCAAAAGGTCAAAGTAGTCAAAGTGGTTTAAGAGATTTTAGAAGGTAAATAATAAAGTGAAGTGATGAGTGTACTATAATTCAAAGTGAATAAAAAATAAATTATTTAAATAATAAAGTTAATGGAGAAATTACTAAGTGGACAAGTGGTTAGAAGTAGGTTAACCCAAAAATAAGGAAAGTGGGTTAAGATGGTTAAAAGGTAACCCCTTGAGGAAGCTGCATGAAAGTATAAATAAGAGGCAAGGCTCTCTCATTTTAATAACACTTGAGCATATTGAATATCTACAGGTGAATGGGGTAACCAAAGGATATCTAAGCCTAATTTTAGAGAGAAGGTAAAGTAAAGAAGGCCGAAATTCAAGGGAGGATAAATTCTTTTGATGATGCTTTTTAAGGTATGTTATTTACAAGTCATCTCACCATTTTCGCAATAATTTTTTTCTAGAATGATTCAAACCATGAAATTAGGAGGCCATTGAGGAAACATATCCAAGTAGATGTGATACAAATTTCATCTTATGGGCCATTGTATTTTTGGAGTTACACGCTATGGAAAATAGGGTTTGTGGCTAGTCTTGAACTAGTCTAAAACAGGTGTTTCGGGTAAAAACGTCATAAATTATTCATAAAAGATCCAAATTCAATAAGACCAAATTTATTAGTTAGAGTACAGTCTGTCGTATTCTGTGTACTATTTTTAGATCCATACAACAAATATTTTGTTCGGGGCACACTCTACAAGTTTGCTCTCTAGAATAAGCCAAAATTCAACAAAGTGTGTCATTTTTGCAATAACTCCTTTTCTGAGAGGTTCCAAGTAGTGAAGTCTAGAGAAATTGAATAAAATACACTAAAGAACATTGTGTACTTTTTCAAATATTTATTCATTACAGGTACATAGTTATGATTATTTCAAGTTAGGGATGTTGACTAATCCAAAATTAGTCATGTGAGACTAAAGTAAAGTTTGATGAAAATGCTAGTCTCTTGTTATTAAAGTTAAGGAAGGTTTGTAGGTATGTGATCATATACACCAGGTCTATTACAGAGTTACAAATCATATTTGGATGATGAAATTGATTAAGGCTTTTGGTTAAGGTACATGTTGGGTACATGGTTGAGACAAGTAGTTGATGAATTGACACATACATGAGGTGTATAGTTGATGATGTTATTACATCTTGATGCGTCATACTTGATGAGTAGTTGATACATGATTGGTACATACTTGGTACATGGTTGGAGGTACTTGTTATTAGTATTTTTGACACATGGTTTATAGATGATGTAGCATACTTGTCTTAGTATATTATTAGAAGCACATATTGATCTTGGTGATGATTATGAGTTGGTATGCTATGCTTGGTTGATGCACATATTGGTGATATTGTGCATATGGTTGAGAGTTGTCTTGGTGATTGATCTTGGTGAGTAGATCTGATTTGGTTGATAAGATTGATGAGATTGGTTGTTGTGATAGGTTTTTTGGATAGCTTATTGTGACGGGTTATTTGTACAGGTTTGGTGCATGGTTGAGGCAATTGTTTATGGTGCAGGTTGATGTATGGTACATGTTGGCACAGGTTATTGGTATAGGTTGTTACAGGTTGTTTGGTGCAGGTTGATTGGTACAGGTTTACAACAGTATATCTCTCAGTGATAGTGTGACAATGTTCCATCATTATACTTCTATTTCAGGGCGGTTGGACGTGGAAAGGACAGGTGGTTGTAGCCACCTTCCAGTTGTAGAAGGAGAACATAGGGGGTTGTAGCCTCCTTCTGGTTGTAGCCAGAGAGTTGGGGAGTGGGAGTTTCCCTTAGGTTGTAGCATGAGAAACTAGGGGGTTGGAGCCTCCTTCCAGTTGCAGCTAGAAAACAAAGGAATTTGGTGCTTCTAATGAATGTAATTCTTAAAGACATATAAGAAAAAGAATTCCATGGTTTTCTCCCACTTTGGGTTTCCATGTAAAAACACTGGTGTACTATGTATGTGTAAGATTTCTCATTTGTTAATTGTTTATTTACTATGCAACTATTGGATGATAATTCTACATTGATATAACACTTGCATTTTATGGTTAAAAAGGATCATTTCTCTATTACTGATTCACCTCCCTTCTCAATAATCCAACAATTGGTATCAGATTCGGTTCCTTCAAGAATCAGTTTAACCACTGAAAGGTATATCATGGAGAGAAACAACATGTATAAACATGGAATACCATAGTTTGATGGACAAAAGTATGCATTCTGGAGCAGAAGGATGAAAACATATATACAGCCACATGGATTTGAAATTTGGCAATCTATAGTAGATGGATACAAAGAACCAGCAGTTCGCCAACAAGTGAAAGAGAAATAAAACTCGGTCAAAATAATTCCAAAGCCACAAATTCACTTATGAATGGTGTTGGTGAATCGTTATACACCAAATTTATGCATTGTAAACCCGCTAAAGATATTTGGGACAAACCTCAAAATATTTATGAAGGAGATTCAAAAGTCAAAGCAACAAAGCTTCAAACTTACAGAAGTCAGTTCGAACAACTAAAGATGAAGGAATATGAGAATATTGCATCTTAATTCTTACGATCCGATGAAATAGTAAATGAAATCATAGGATTGGGAGAAGAAATTAAATAATCTGTAATTGTTCAAAAGGTACTAAGATCTCTTCCTATGAGATTTGATCCTAAGATATCACCACTAGAAGAAAGAGCAGATCTAGACTCAATAAGCATGGACGAACTACATGGAATCTTCATAGCATATGAAATGTGAACTGAACATGAAAATCCAAATATAAAAGAAGTAGATTTCAAATCATCCAAAAGGTCAAAGCAAAAGGGAAAGAAAAAGGAAAAATAACATATTAGTAGCAGTGACATCTCGGAAGATGATGAAGAAATGGCCAATTTTGTCAAGAGATTGAACAAGGGAAACAATGACAGATATAAAGGTAAGCTTCCATTGATTTGTTTTAATTGTGATGGTATTGGTCATTTTTCTAACAAATGTCCTCATAAGAAAAATAAGGGGAATGATGAAGATTACTCAAATAACAAACAAACATATAAAGGTAAAGGAACCACAAAGAAAGTTTTCAAGAAAAGTTTATGCACCAAAGAAGACATCTCCTCATCAGATGAAGATGAAGTCAGTGACAGTGAGATAGAAAGAGTTCTATTCATGGAAGTAGAAGACTCTGATAAAGAAGACACCAAAGAAGAATATGAAGAGGCAGAAGTTGACTATCGAGAAGAATTGCTGACTTCCATAGAAGTTATAAGAAGAGAAAAGAGGAAAAAAAGAAGATACAAGCAGAACTAGACAAGAAGGAAGACACTCAAGAACTAGAGTAGATCATCACGAAATTGAAGGTTCAAATAGAAGAATATAAAAGAATTGAAGAAGCACTCAAAGAATAGTTAGAAGAAAGAGACATGATCATTGGAAATTTGGAAGCAGATATTATCACATTGAGAAAGGATATTCAAAATAAAAATATGCAGAACAACTCAAAAGTTTTGGATGAAATTATCAATAGTCAAAGGCCTAATCATAAAAATTCCGGAATTGGATACAATCAGATAGAAAAGGGATCAAGATACAAAGAAACATAACAAGAAAAATATTGAAAAAAGTTATGCAGAAACAATCAAAGGGGATAGGAAGACCTACAAGGAAGATTACAGTGATAGTCCACCACCGAGAAGATTCAGATTTCATAATCAACAATCGACAAAAAAAAATAGGCCTCAAGAAGAAGAAGGATTCATAAGAGTAACTCCTTTCAGAATATCTTCAACTCCAAAGTATCAAACTATATTTTTGGGTTTATCCATGCAATAATTTTGGACATAAAGCTGTAAATTGCAGAGATAATAGCAAGAACATAAATGGTTATCCAAGAAGGCCTAGTGAAACATGGAGAAGAAGCTACAATAGGTTTGAATCATTGAGCACTGAAGTGGAATGCTACAAGTTCAATAACTTTGGACACATGGCCAAAGATTGTAGAATGACAGTCCCTCCTAGAGAACCACAACAAAACAACAATAGTCACAGATAAGAGCCTCAGAAGAGAACATGGATAAGAAAGAAGAACAGTATAGCAATTAAGAATGCACACTCGCTCTACAAGATAAGCAGAAGAAGTGTGGTTGGTATGTTGATAGTGGTTGTTCAAAACATGAAGAATAGTTGAACAAAGACCAGGTCCCAGAGATCGCAAGATTGGAAATAAAACAAGATGAAGAAAATTCTATAGAGAAAAGGAAAGATTTCATATATAGAAATATTTGGAAAATAACTGAAAGAAAAGAATAGGTAAATAAGGAATGGGTTCAAGATATTGTACTTTCAGGAACTGTAGTGAAAGATGAATCCACAGATAGAAAGAACGAATTTAGAGCTCATAGAGATAATGAATCTACCAATGAAGATGATGATGAATACACATCAGAGAAGGAATTGTTCTGAGCCATCCAACTTAGAGACTCCTAGGTAATATGAATATTAGATAGGGGGAGTCTATGTGATAGTTGTGAAAGACCAAAGAAACATCTTTTGAGCATCTTGCAGAGTTTGAGAAGACAGATTCAGAGCAGTCAGTTAGCAAAAGTACAGTTTGATAGATTAATCAATACTTCATGATAGTATAGTAATAAATGGGTCAGTATTATGGACAGTTGCGTAAGTAGAGTCTTGGATAGTATGGACAAAGATGGATTCATAAGAACACTTAGCAAGTTTGGATAGATATATGACAGTGGAAGAGATCATGGATTCATAGATTGGTTTAGAGAGTGGTTCAAAGACAAACGAACATTATCATAATGGATGATAATTACACAGGAAATTTCTTGAACAATGCTAATGGATTCCAAATTGACAGATATTGTTTTGGACACATGCAGTGCATACAGTAGTTCACATTCAAAACAGAGTAATGCTCAGAAACAAAAATGAAAAAACTCTTTATGAACTATGGAAAGGAAGCGCAGACAACAACCTCTACATCAAGGTAACTCAAGGTAGTATTTATTAATTGAAATTTATGTTGATGATATTGTTTTGGAAGTACTAATGAGAGGTTAAGACAGAAATTTGCAAAGGATATGCAGAATGAATTTGAAATGTCATTACTTGGAGAACTATATTTCTTTTTGGGTCTTAAGATATGTCAAAGAAACCAAGGAATTTTTATTTCTCAAACTAAGTATATCAGAGAAATGCTAAAGAGGTTCAGAATGGAATATTGCAAACTAGTTACCACTCCTATGCAAACCAGTTGCAAGTTGATCAAAGATGATGATTCAAAGTCTATAGACCAGAGGAAATACAATTCAATGATTGGTAGCTTACTATATGTGACAAAATCCAGACCATATGTAATGCAGGAAGTTAGACAAGTGGCACGATTTCAAGCAGCACCAAAGGAATCACATGTATTAGCAGTGAAGAGGATTTTCAGATATCTCAAAGGAACAAAAGAGTTTGGATTATGCTATCCAAAAGGAAAGGATCTATCACTTATTGCCTACACAGATGCAGATTGGGCAGGTTGCATTGATCACTGACGAAGCACTAGTGGAGCAACATTCTACTTGGGTGAGTGTTTAGTATCATGGTTAACCAAGAAACAATCATTAGTATCCTTATCTATATGTGAGGCAGAGTATATTACAGCAGCAGCATGTTGTACACAGGTTCTATGGATGAAACAAACTCTGACAGATATACAGGTTGAGTATGATGATCCTATTCCAATCTATTGTGATAATACAAGCGCCATCAGTATCTCAAAGACCCTGGTGATGCACTCCAAGACTAAGCACATTCCAATAAAGTATCACTTTCTACAGGAAAAGGTTGCAGAGAAGAACATCAGAGTTGAATATGTGGGAACAAAAGAACAAGTGGCAGACATCTTTACAAAACCTCTTCCAAGAGAAGCCTTTGAGTATCTTCGCCAGAGACTCACAGTAATTTCTGCTCCAAAATGAATGCTTTTGAATGCTTATCTTATATGTCTTAGATCTACATGAGGAAGCACCATAAAGAGGACAGTTCAGGTTGGGAGATCAGTTTCAAGAAGAGTTCAGTCAGGGGGAGTATCCCCACGGAAATTTCATTTAGGGGGAGCATCCCCAGATGGAAATATACCTTTTCCATTGATGACAAAGGGGGAGAGATTTATTGGATGTAGGCTTAGAGAAAGAGCAGAGAGGCATGGTTCCAGGGGGAGCGATGGTCACAGGGGGAGCATGAGTGATATGACTTCAGTGTTGAATCAGAGTGTTGCCATCAATGCCAAAGGGGGATATTGTTGATTATTTGGGTTGGTTGTCATTGATGTCAACCCTTGAAGAAAGTCTAGTAGAAAATTTTGGTAGCACAAAGGTTTGGGTAATGGACCCAAGTTTGTTTGATGGACAATGGTATGAGTTTTGATATATTTGTAGGTAAGAATATTCTAGATGGATAGTACATGTCATGTCATTTCCATTGGTATGTGGAATGTTGCATAACTCCTCACGTTTAGAGATTTATGGCCATGTGAAGTTGGATAACCCTCATGAGTCATCTAGAAACCCCAAAAGGTCAAAGTAGTCAAAGTGGTTTAAGAGATTTTAGAAGGTAAATAATAAAGTGAAGTGATGAGTGTACTATAAGTCAAAGTGAATACAAAAGAAATTATTTAAACAATAAAGTTAATGGAGAAAATACTAAGTGGACAAGTGGTTAGAAGTGGGTTAACCCTAAAATAAGGAAAGTGGGTTAAGATGGTTAAAAGGTAACCCCTTAAGGAAGCTACATGAAAGTATAAATAAGAGGCAAGGATCTCTCATTTTAATAACACTTGAGAATATTGAATATATACAAGTGACTAAGGTAACCAAAGGATATTTATGCCGAATTTCAGAGGGAAGGTGAAGTAAATAAGGCTGAAATTCAAGGGAGGATAAATTCTTTTGATGATGCTTTCTAAGGTATGTTATTTATAGGTCATCTCACCATTTTCGTAATAATGTTTTTTCTAGAATGATTCAGACCATGACATTGGGAGGTCATTGAGGAAACATATCCAAGTAGCTGTGATACAAATTTAATCTTTTGGGTCATTGTATTTTTGGAGTTACACGTCGTGTAAAATAGGGTTTGTGGCTAGTCCTGAAACTAGTCTAAAACAGGTGTTTCGGGTAAAAACGTCATAACTTCTTCATAACATATCCAAATTTAGTAAGAACAAATGTATTGGTTAGAGTACATTCTGTTGTATTCTATGTACAATTTTCATGTCCATACAACAAATATTCCGTACGGGGAACGCTCTACAAGTTCTCTCTCTTGAATAAGCAAGAATTCAACAAGGTATGTCATTTTTTCTATAACTCATTTTCTGAGAGGTTCCAAGTAGTGAAGTTTGGAGGAATTTCATAAAAGACACTGAAGAACATTGTGTACTATTTTAAGATCTTTATTCATTATAGGTACATAGTTATGATTATTTAAAGTTAGGGTTTTTGACTAATCCAAAGTTAGTCATGTGAGACTAAAGTAAAGTTC
>ML784585.1:244923-259850 GCA_009831015.1 Picea engelmannii | reverse complement strand
AGTCATTACTTCCCTTGAACAAAAACTATTGATTATTTCTCATATATTGTGCATGGTGTATTGTGGTGTATTGGTGTAACTCTTATACTATTGTTCATTGCTTATTGGATATAATTGAATGGTTTAAGTATAAGTTGAAAAAGATTTTCAAATTTTACTGGATACTGAGTCACCCCCCTCTCAGTATCAACAGTAGCATACTTGTCTTGGTATATTATTAGAAGAACATATTGATCTTGGTGATGATTATGAGTTGTTGTGTTATGATTGGTTTATTCACATCTTTGAGAGTTGTCTTGGTGATTGATCTTGGTGGGTAGATCTTATTTGGTTGATAAGATTGATGAGATAGTTTGTTGTGATAGGTTTTTTGGACAGGTTGTTGTGGCAGGTTATTTGTATAGGTTTGGTGCATGGATGATGCACTTGTCCATGGTACAGGTTGGTACATGGTTGATGCACTTGTTTATGGTACAGGTTGATTACAGCTTGTTTGGTACAGGTTGGTGCATGGTTGATGTACTTATTTATGGCACATGTTGATTACAGGTTGAGGTATAGGTTGATGCATGGTTCAGGTTATTGGTACAGGTTTCTTGGTGCAGGTTGATTGGTACAGGTTTACAACAATATATCTCACAGTGATAGTGTGACAGTGGTTCCATCATTCTACTTATACGTCAAGGCGGTGGACGGGGCAAGGATAGGTGGTTGTATCCACCTTTCGGTTGTAGCCGGAGAACATAGGGGGTTGTAGCCTCCTTCTGGTTGTAGCCATAGAATTGGGGAGTTGGAGATTCCCTCAGGTTGTAGCCCGAGAAACTAGGGGGTTGTAGCCTCCTTCTGGGTGTAGCCAAAGAATTTGGGAGTTGGATCTTCCTTCAGGTTGTATCCTGAGAAACTAGGGGGTTGGAGCCTCCTTCCAGTTGCAGTTGGAAAGAAAAGGAAGTTAATGCTTCCAATGAATGTAATTCTTAAAGACATAGAAGAAAAAGCATTCCATGGTTTTCTCTCGCTTTGGGTTTCCACATAAAAATATTGGTGTACTATGTATGTGTATGATTTCTCATTTGTTCATTGTTTATTTACTCTACAACTATTGTTTGATAAAGCTATATTGATATAACACTTTCATTTTGTGGTTAAAAAGGATCATTGCTCTATTACTGATTCACCTCCCCTCTCAGTAATCCAACACATAACAAAAACCCTAATTTGGCATGTTTTGACCAAAATGCACACCCAAGCCTCATTAAAGCTCCAATTTTTAGTTTTCAAATTRCTAAGTTTTCCTTACATAGTTCCTCCCATGTTTACATTGTTAGATTTCCAACTTCAAGGCAAAATATTATTGTTTTTCAAAAACACTACAAAAATATTGAATTTCACAAAGTGTAAATCAAGTTTGAGTGCCTCACAAAAATGAATGCAAGGCATAAAAAACACACGTTGGAGGAAATATTTGTTGGGATGAATTAAACACATTTCCTAACAAGGGCCTAGATTACATATTTCCAAGATCCATGTCTATCAAAATGCATGTATAGGGTAGGTTAAGGACTTAAATGAATTTTTGAAAATTAGTATGTATTATTTATGAGATAACACATTACTATACTACATTTCTTACCTTACAGACTACTTCTAAAATTAATCATTGTTCTTGTTTTTATTAAAAGTATGGCTATATTACAATGTGTCATGTCATGCATGTATCCATTATATGCATTTTGTCATGGATACTATATATTGCAAGGCATTTCCATTAGAATTTGTGGCACAAGCACTTGCTATAGTTGTTCAACCTGAAGAATGAAGATGAATTAATCCATGCAAAAGATGATCTAGATATGTTTCAACAAAAGATATTTTTCATGGATATTGGGCATAAGAACAAGAGAGGGATTTGAAAGCTTGGGATGAAGAATATAAAAGGACTTTGAAAGCTAAATAAAAATGTCAAACAACACAAACAACAACTAGACTAAAAAAAAGGACTTGTATAGAGTCAAAATAAATAACAAGCCAAGAGGAGATGACTCACCCAATTCTAATTTTAGTGAGTGCTTATCAAATGATAGGCATTTAATTTATGAACTTTGAGCTCACTCAACTATGCATTATTTTAGTGGCAACGTCCCAGATTTTGATATAGTTGCTTCTCTTATAAAAAATGAGAATGGTTCATAAAAAATTGTTTCATATAAAATTATTGTGGATAGTCACATGGGAAACTTGGAGGTGGCATGCTTAGAGCCTTGTGTTGATGATCAAAATATTTAAATTGTTTGTACAAATGATTCATGGACCACGCACATAATCAATATTGTTCTTGCACATATGGTCTTTGTAGATGAATAACGTAAGATTTTGTTGTTCTTGCACTTATGGTCTTTGTAGATGAATAATGTAATATTTTGCTACACCATCCCTCATTATTTGAACTAAATCACAATTGTCTTAGGTTCAATTTTATCTTGTGAGAATGAGATTCCAATGGAATCATTAAAAGATGGCTTTATATTGTATCTAATTTCGATGTGAATCCATCATTGAATGATGGTTGTTTTGTGAAGATTGTTGGTAAAACAATCATTCTCTTGGATGGGATTCATTACATACCACAAATCAATTTGATTTAACCATCAATTCAGGCATGTATGTCTACATCAATTATGAAAATATAGATAGTTTTTCTAGAGAGGAATAATTGTCCCATGCCATATATTGTTGAAGTGTTGGACTATTTAGTTGATGTTTCCTTTGATAAAACATTCAGCTCGGTGAGAATAATGGAAGGTAAAGAGCATGATATTGGTAGAGGCTACCAAACCCAACACATGTGCATTTTCATAAGCAAGAGGTATTTTAGAAATGGAAAACATTGTTGATATTGTTACATATCATGAATGGTATGTATTTCTCAATACTTTAACTTTTTTTAACTATTATTTTTTATATGAAATTATATCCATAATGTGTGATGTTAATTGTATGGTTATTCATTTTAGGAACAATCATTGTTTTTTTATCGATAACCCTATCGAATATGGTCGCCAACCACTTGAAAAGGGGACTTGTTCTTTTTTTTCCATGAATAGTGGAGATCATACTATGTTTCAAATTCTTGTCAAAAAAGACAATAACGAAGTTGGTGTTGTCGGATTATATGCCTCTAGGGAATATGGAAGTAAGGATGCAATAGGGTCTTCTTATCTTGGCATTTTGTGGCCACATAAAGCATCATCACAACATTTGGCTTATCTCATACAAAGTGTAAAATCTCTTAAAATACAATACACAGTGACACATATGTGGAGATTCCATGTTCATGAGAAAGTTGGGGAAAAGATTAAACTTATTGTTGTGTATTCTAAACATCCTAGGATTGTGAAGAAGAAGGATTCATTGGAGTTCATTGTCGAAGGACATAAAAATATTAATAAGGTTGTTCTCTATACATGGAAAACATTTCTAGATTGGTTCTAGCCAACTTCATATTCAAGTCAACAATTGGTACAACTTGCTAGTAAATGGTGAGTGGGACAAAATTCAAATTTTATTATTTGTACAATAGCATAAAACCTCTTATTTTTGTATATTTATCTTGGGATACCCATCAATGGGATCATGTGCATTATTTTATGGATAAGGACTAAGGATTGGATTACCCAATTTGGAGTTGTATACAATAACCTTTGAATTAATTGTTGTGTATTCTATACATCCTAGGATTGTGAAGAAGAAAAATTCAATGGAGTTCATTGTGGAAGGATATAAAAATATTAATAAGGTTGTTTTTTATACATAGAAAACATTTTTATATTGGTTCTAGCTAACTTCATATTCAAGTCAACAATTAGTACAACTTGCTAGTAAATGGTGAGTGGGACAAAATTCAAATTTTGTTATTTGTACAATAGCATAAAATCTCTTGTTTTTGTAGATTTATCTTGGGATACCCACCAATAGGATCGTGTGCATTATTTTTATGGATTAGGATTGACGATTGGAGTACCCAATTTGGAGTTGTATTGTAACGTTCCCGACCACCAACCCCTGTCAGGTAATGCTACCCAAACAACCTTAAATTTTCCTTAACTTCTATGATACCATTTCTGGGACATTTCCATCCTTTCACAACAGCCCAGGCCATGCCACCGAGTAACTTTGCAGAAATAATCACATACAAAACTTAATCGGAAGATAGAGATAACATATGGTATTCACACTTATAAATATATATCTATATAGTGAAATTAAATAGATGTCAATACTCTAGTCATACACATGTTCATGTAGAAGAAACATTAAAACATACATGCAATATATATATATATATATAGATAGATAGATAGATAGATAGATAGATAGATAGATAGATAGATAGATAGATATACAGGCATTACTCATTAATTATAATGAAAATACAAATACACAGCATACAACAGACACAGAATTGGTACTTATCTTTTAATAGATGACCACTAACTCTGTGCATACCTTCCATGAACCTCCCATCCTTAGACCATGCTTCTCATCATGCTCAACAGTGGGTCATCCCCAAGCTGGGACTAAACTCCATCGAGAAAGGGAATTCTAGGCTTGGCAAGGACAACAAGGAAGTTGCACAGAACAACAGGAAGGATCTTTTATCCTAGGATCCACTTACGCCCACAACCCACAGACCCTTATTCCCCACATGCCTGCTCCACCCCAGGAGGGTACACCTTCACTAATACAATTCCATCAGCTACTACGCCTCCCTTACCTTGGGCTTCAACAACAGGCTGAACCAGAAGTCTCAGAGTACTATAGTTGCTACAAGACTCCCTTCTAGGAGAACTCACTTCCCAACAAACTCTCTCACCTGGGAGAGCTTCTCACAGGCTTGGAAACCTGCTTCTTCAATTTATCTCCTAAGCAATACAACAACAACATTCAGCTAACACACGGGTGACGAGAGCAACAGAAAATGGGTATGGACACCCAAAAATGGAAACAAGCAAATGCTAATACACAACACGGATCAGGCGAATACAAGTGCATCGGTCTTCACAAGAGACACATGGGATAACTCAAGTACAACTGCAGGATTCCAAAGGTGTGTACTAGATATAGAGGTGATGATTATGGAGAACTGGTTTAATGCGTGAATCCCTAGTCAATCGGGAAGGGTGACAAACTTCCAGATAATCGTAAGGGTCGTAAGGAAACTCAAAACTGGTCGAGACACAAGGATGGGGAGCAATGCCAGAATCAAAAGCGAACCCCCAACGAGATGCATTTCCCAACTATAAACTGCATGCACCCAGGTTGACACATGTCTTCCTAAAGCAGCATGAGTTTCACTTAGCGCTCGTTCCCCTTTTCCCAGGAACTTAGGACAACATGACTTATGTCAACCATAGATTTTGGTAAATAATAATAAAATATTATTCCTTTAAAGGTAAGCCTCTAGCTTAGCCCCTAGGCCTAGACACTTATCCCCCTCCCTTACCCTACCTAGTGGAGCTTAGTCCCCCACAACTCTTTCTTCATGGTCGGTCTACATGCAGCCGTGTAATTTTATTAATGATGCAAGTATTTACATATACAAAATCAAGCTCATTCTCCTTAGCATCTGTCTCACCAGCCTAATAAACACATAATTCTCTCAGTTTATAACCACTCATCTCAATAGCCTATAAACATAATTACAATTCAGTAAGGGCTCGGCCTTGTGGTGTTTCAATCCCCTCCCCTTATTTTTGCACTGTCCTCAGTGAAACTTATTTACACAACAATAGTAAGATTTCCAAAATCTTCAAAAAGATGTGGGTACTCTGCCCGCATAGCATCTTCATGCTCCCATGTTACGTCCTCAGGACCATACTAGGTCCACTAGACTTTTACAAGCCCTATGGATTGATTCTAGAGCTACTTTATTTTCCGGTCCATTATATGCACCAAATCCACCTGCAAGATGCCTTCTTGCTCCACATGAATCACATTCCAATCAATACCATGATTAGTATCAGGTATATGTTTCTTAAGCAATGAAACATGAAACACATTATGTACAGTCATGGATGAGGTAAATGCAAGCATATTATCTGGCTGCCAACTTGGAACAGTTTCCCAGCTTCAGGTAAATTTTTTTGGCTTTCACCTTCATAAAAACATGGTCACCCACTTTAAACTCCCTGTGGGTTCTGCCTTTGTCTGCATAGCTTTTTTTCCTGTCTTGGGAAACCTTCAAATTCTGCTTAATCTTTAGCATTTTCTCTTCCATTTCCTTGAGCAACTCTGGCCCAATTATTTCTCTATCAATTGGGTTGTCCCAGCTTATTGGTGTGTTTCACTTTCTGCCATAAAGTGCTTCGAATGGGCTCATCTTCAGTGATGCTTGATACCCATTGTTGTAGGAAAATTCTACCAAGTGTAGATAATCCTCCCATTTAGATGGTTTTTCCATCACATACATCCTTTGTTGGATTACTGAGAGGGGGGGAGGTGGTGAATTAGTAATAGATCAATTTAATCCTTTTTAACCATATAATCCAAGTGTTATATCAATGTAGCATTATCATCCAATAACTGCAGAGTAAATAAGAAATGAATAAATGAACAATCATACACATACACAGTACACCAGTGTTTTACGTGGAAACCCGAAGCGGGAGAAAACCAAAAAATGATTTTTCTTATATGTATTGAAGAATTACATTCATTGGAAGCACCAACTTCCTTTTTTTTCCAGTTGCAACTGGAAGGAGACTCCAACCCCCTTGTTTCTCAGGCTACAACCTGAAGGAAGCTCCAACTCCCCTATTCTCTAGCTACAACCAGAAGGAGGCTACAACCCCCTATGTTCTCCGGCTACAACCAGAAGGTGGCTACAACCACCTGTCCTTGCCCCGTCCAACCGTCCTGAAGTAGAAGTAGAATAATGGAACCACTATCACACTATCAATGTGAGATATACCGCTGTAAACCTGTACTAATAAACATGAACCATGCATCAACTTGTACCTCAACCTGTAATCAACCTGTACCATAAACAATTGCATCAACCATGCACCAATCTATACCAATCATGTGTCAACTACTCATCAACTATGACTCATCAATATGTACCAACATCATCAACTATACACCTCATGTATGTTCCCACTCATCAACTAGTTGTCTCAACCATGTACCTAACATGTACCTCAACCAAAATCCCTTATCAATTGCTAATACTGAGAGGGGGGTGAATCAATATCAAGTAAAATTTAAAACCTATTTCAACTTATACTTAAACCATTCAACTATATCCAATGAGAAATGAACAATAGTATAATAGTTACACCAATACACCACAATACACCATGCACAATATATGAGAAATAATCAATAGTTATTGTTCAAGGGAAGTTATGACTTCCAAAGGTAGCTATAGCTTCCAAATGTAAAGGGAGGGATAAACCTCCAAGAGGAATATACAGTACTCCAATATCAATAGAGGATTTCACTCTCCATCCTTGCCCCTTCCTTCCACCCAAAACAAGTTATAGAGAGAATGGTAGACTTTGTTCAATTCTGGTTTATTCCGGAGACCGAACTTGCATAAAATGCCCCGTGCTCAATATTTAACATCTGATTGTGAAACTCACACACAAAAAACTATAGTCTGTACTCTTTCCAATGAAAATTTTTCCACTTCATTGGGATTATCTATGAAGGAGTTATGACTTTTTTACCCGGAACACTTGTTTATTGACTAGCTTCAGGACTGGTCAAAAACCCTATCTTCCACTGAGTGTATCTCCATAATTATAGAGAATCAAGAGCTAAAATTTTTACCACAGGTACCGTGATATGTCTTCTCAATACCATAGAAATTTCACCATTTGAATCATTCTAGAAAAAAATTTATAGCAAAAATGGTATGATGACCTGAAAATAACATACCTTAGAACACATCACCAAAACACTTCATCCTCCCTTGAAATCCAACCTTCTTTACTTCTGATTTCCTTTGAAATTTGACTTGTGTATAAAATGAATGTATAATGATATTTATTTATACCATTTATGTCACTTCCTTTTAACATTAGGGCCGACCTAACAATTTCGTATTTTTTAATTATTTTCTTTAATTATCTTCAAGGCCTACATGTACTTCCTTCTTCAATTCACTTTGTCATCTTCAAAAATTCATTTCTCCTCAACCATGAGGATCCACGTGACATTATACATACCACCGGAAAAAACATGATGTATACTATCCATCCATGGGTCTTGTATCTACATGTGCATTTTCCTTCATGTCCAAATACCTTCATCAATCTTGCGGTCCAAAACGCATGACTAGGGTTGACATCAATGACAACAACGAATCTTCAAACAATCTCCCCCTTTGTCATTGATGGCAACACTCATGCTACCCCTATCATCATGATCCCAATTTCTCTCCCCCTTTGAAATCAATGGCAAAGGGTAGGGCTTCTCCCCCTGAGTTTAATGGCAAAAGGCAACTCTCTTCTTTGGGGTTGCTCCCCCTGAACATGTGGCACTCAATAATACTTCATCCTTATTTTTGGCCTTTGGGACATTTTCTTCCTTGGAATCCTTTTATGTGGCTTGTATCTTCTCTCTCTTCTTCGTGTCTAGGATGTATATGTTGTTTGGTCTTCTTGTTGCAGTTGCAACCAATCTTCCTGAGTTATTTTCTCTGATTTTACATTTTCGAGAGTCAAACGTAAGAGTGTATCCTTGATCACACATTTTACTAACACTGATGAGATTATGCTTTAGATCTTCAACCAATAGGACTTTTCCTGCTTTTACATTTTCACTTCCAATATTTACAATTCCTTTTCCAAGTATTTTAGTAGATGAGTCATCTCCAAATGTATCATTTCCACCCTTTTTCTTCAAGCTGACAAATTTGCTTTGATCTCCGGTCATATGAGATGAGCACCCATTGTCTATGAACCATTCATATTCTTCTTTGCATTCTTTAGCAACCAATGTTATTTGACAGTTTTCATTGTCTGGAGTTTCATTCCTTTTCCATGTTGTAGTTGGTATACAGACATTTGGCATATGATTATCTTCCTTCATCTCTCTGCAATCTTGTGCTTTATGACCAATATTATTGCACTTGTAACATACAAAATTTTGATCCATTAATGGGTCAAATGGATTATAATTTATGTTGATAGGTCTACGAACATTTCCATATCTACTATTTTCACCATTCATGTATCTTGCATAGTTATTCCTTTCATTGATTCTATAATTGATTGCCTTGTGTCCAAAATTTCCACAAGTATAACAATGTCCAAGAAAGAAATTTTGATACATGCGAGTAAGTGATCTTCTTTGTGGTGTGGTCCATCTGGGTTCACGATCTATTCTTCTATAGTTTCCTTCATAATGATTTCTTTCATACCTGATGGGAGAGGATCTTCTTGATGTATCATTCCTTCTGAATTCTAGTCTTCTATCTTGTTGTTCAACTTGTTCTGGAGTGTTGGTTTCATCATTTTCATCTTCCTTCTCTTGTTTTGTTGTCTTCAAACTGTCATTGTATCCTAGTCATGTCTTTTCATTTGGAGATCTTTGATTGATATGGATCTCATCTAATTTTTCAGTGCTTTTTTCGAACTTCTTCAACTTTTTTGTTGTCAATAGTAGCTCCCCTTTTGTGTGATCCAATTCTTCTTTCAATTTCTCATAATCTTCTAATTGCTCCTTCAAGCTATTAATGGTATTTTCAAGATTGCAATTCTCTTCTTCACAACTACTCAATTCACCTTCTAGTATTATGTTTGTGTTTCTAAGCTTGCTATTTTCATTTTCAACATGCTTCAACTTTTCAAGATTCTCATCTTGCTGTTCACTTTCTGCATTGTCATTGTATCCCCAAAAGGAATCAAGGTTGCTTTCTTCGTCTGAATCTTCTTCACAAATGATTTCTTCTTCTTTAGAATTCTTTTGATCATCATCTTGGGTTTCTTGGGTTATGAAGAGGACTTCTCCTCCATCATTATATTCTTCATCACTCTCATATGAGGAGATGTCATCATCCTTAGAGTAGAATCTCTTTTTATTGTTGAGACTTCTCTTTTTATAGTAGCATTTTTCAACAATATGTCCTATTCTACCACAGTTAAAGCATTTGAGAGGAGACTTACCTTTGTATCTTCCACTTCCCTTCTAAAACCTTCTTACAAAATTTGCTATTTCTTCATCAAGGTTGTTATCCTTGTGTTTTGACTTCTTTATGGCTTTAAAGGCTGCTTCATTGTTTGTCTGGTCACTTTTTGTACCTGTTCTCATTTCATATGTTATAAGAGACCCATGTAATTCATCCATTTTCATTTTGGTCAAGTCCCTAGTTTCTTCAATGGCCGAGACCTTAGCATCATACTTCAAGAGAAGTGATCTCAACACTTTTTGTACAACCAACGATTCATCAAGCTCTTCACCTAATCCTCTAATAGCATTAACAACTTCATCAACTCTAAGAACATAGGTTTCAATATATTCCTTTTCATTCATATTCAAATTTTCAAATTCCACTCTATGTCGTTGAAGCTTGACCTGCTTAACTTTTGGATCACCTTCGTAGATATTCTTGAGTTTGTCCCATACCTCTTTAGCAGTGCTGCAGCCCATCAATTTTCTAGCAATGGTTGGTGCCAATGCTGCTAGAATAACATGTATGGCTTTTGAATTACAACTCATAAGCTTCTTCTCATTTGGATTGGTTGGAGCATTATTTGGGATTACATAGCCATTTACAACTGAGTACCAAATGTCTACTCCCAAAGTCGTTAGGTAAGTTTTCACTCTATCACTCCAGTATGCATAATTTCTTCCATCAAATTTTTGAATCCCATTTGAAATGTTCTCATGGTCATCCATCTCTGCTCAGGATTTTCCTCCCAGTGGTTAAACTGTTCTGAAGGCAACCTGCTCTGATACCAATTGTTGATACTGAGAGGGGGGTGAATCAATATCAAGTACAATTTAAAACCTTTTTCAACTTACACTTAAACCATTCAACTATATTCAATGAGAAATGAACAATAGTATAAGAGTTACACCAATACACCACAATACACCATGCACAATATATGAGAAATAATCAATAGTTATTGTTCAAGGGAAGTAATGACTTCCAAAGGTACCTACAGCTTCCAAATGTAAAGGGAGGGATAAACCTCCAAGAGGAATATGAAGTACTCCAATATCAAGAGAGGATTTAACTCTCCATCCTTTCCCCTTGCTTCCACCCAAAAACAAGTTATAGAGAGAATGGTAGACTTTGTTCAATTATGGTTTATTCAGGAGACCGAACTTGCACAGAATGCCCCGCGCTCAATATTTAACATCCAATTCTGAAACTCGCACAAAAGAAACTATAGTCCGTACAATTTCAAATTCAATTTGTCCCACTTCATTGGGATTCTCTATGAAGAATTTATGATTGTTTTACCCGGAACACCTGTTTATTGACTAGCTTTAGGATTGGTAAAAAACCCTATCTTCCAAAGAGTGTATCTCCATAATTATAGCGAATCAACAGCTGAAATTTTTACCACAGGTACCTTGATATGTCTTCTCAATACCATAGTAATTTTACCATATGAATCGTTCTAGAAAAAAAGTTATAGTAAAAATGGTAAGATGACCTGAAAATAACATACCTTATAACACATCACCAAGACATTTCATCCTCCCTTGAAATCTGGCCTTCTTTACTTCTGATTTCCTATGAAATTAGACTTGTATATCAAATGAATGTATAATGATATTTATTTATACCATTTATGTCACTTCCTTTTAACATTAGGGCCAACCTAACAATTTTGTATTTTGTAATTCTTTGTTTTAATTATGTTCAGGGCCTACGTGTACTTCCTTCTTCAATTCACTTTGTCATCTTCAAAAATTCATTTCTCCTCAACCATGAGGATCCATGTGACGTGCCACATACCACCAGAAACAACATGATGTATACTATCCATCCATGGGTCTTGTATCTACATGTGCATTTTACTTCATGTCCAAATACCTTCATCAATCTTGCGGTCCAAAATGCATGACTAGGGTTGACATCAATGACAACAACCAATCTTCCAACATCAATATAATAATACAAATATTATTTGTAAATCTGTAATAGACCCGATGTATATGATCACATACCTACAAACCTTCATTAACTTTAACAACAAGAGACTAGCATTTTCATCAAACTTTTCTTTAGTCTCACATGACTAGTTTTGGATTAGTCAACAACCCTAAATTCAAATAATCATAACTATGTACCTGTAATGAATAAAGATCTGAAACTGATACAAAATGTTCTTCAATGTGTTTTATGCAATTCCTCCAGGTTTCACTACTTGGAACCTCTCAAACAAAAATGGCATACCTTGCTGAATTCTGGCTTATTCTAGAGAGCGACCTTGTAGAGCATGCCCTGCACGGAATATTTGTTGAATCGATCTGAAAATGTTACACAACATACTACAAAATGTACTCTAACCAACACATTTTTTCTTACTAAATTTGGATATTTTATGAAGAAGTTATGACATTTTTACCCGAAACCCCTGTTTTAGACTAGTTTCAGGACTAGACACAAACCCTATTTTCCATGGAGTGTAACTCCAAAAATACAAAGACCCACAAGATGAATTTTTTATCACAGATACCTGAATATGTTTCCTCAATGGAATATCAATATCACGGTCTGAATAATTCTATAAAAAACTTTATTGCAAAAATGGTGAGATGACATGTAAATAACATACCTTAGAAAGCACAATCAAAAGAATTTATCCTCCCTTGAATTCTGACCCTCTTTTCTTCACCTTCCCTCTGAAATTCGGCTTAGATGTCCTTTGGTTACCTCATTCACCAATAGATATTCAATATTCTCAAGTGTAATCTTAAATGAGAGAGCCTTGCCTCTTATTTATACTCTCCATCTTCTAGGTCACTTAACCCATTTCTAGATCACTTAACCTATTTCTAAGTCACTTAACCCATTTCTAGGTCACTTAACCCATTTATAGGTCACTTAACCTATTTTCCTCATTTTTAGGGTTAACCACTTTCCATAATTAGAAATTTCTCCATTACTTTATCATTAAAATGTTCCTCCTTGACTTTGTCACCTCACTTTATCATTTAAATAATCTTATTTGATTTTGTCACTTCACTTTATTATTTAAATAATCCTTCTTGACTTTGTCACTTTAATTTATCATTTAAATAATGATTTATTCTTTGCAAGCACTTTGACTTCTTTGACCTTTTGGGGCTTCAAGCCAACATATGAGGGTCCTCCAACTTCGTAAGGCCATAACTCTCAAACTGTGAGGAGTTATGTGAAGTTCCACCTACCACCACAAATGGCATGACATGTACTATCCATATAGAATAGTATTACCTTCAAATATATTAAAACTCATACCATTATACATGAAACAACCTTGGTTCCATTACTCAAACCTTTGTGCTATCGGAATTCTCTACCGAACTTTCTTCAAGGGTTGACATCAATGACAACCAACCTTAATCACTGATATCCCCCTTTGGAATGATGAAAACACTCTGATGCAATACTAAAATTATGTCATGCAATAATGAAGTCATATCACTCATGCTCCCTTTGGAAACATGCCTCTATCCTCTGCATCTCTGTGACCATTGCTCCCTGTGGAACCATGCCTCTGTCCTCTGCATCTGATGAATCTTTCCCCATTTGTCATTAATGGAAAAGGTATATTTCCATCCATGACTAAACTATCCTCTTTATGGTGCTTCCTCGTGTACATATAAGACATATAAGATAAGCATTCAAAAGCATTCATTTTGGTGTAGAAATAACTCTGAGTCTCTGGCGAAGATACTCAAAGGCTTCCCATGGAAGTGGTTTTGTAAAGATGTATTCCACTTGTTCTTTTGTGCCCACATACTCAACTCTGATGTTCTTTTATGCAACATGTTCCCATAGAAAGTGATACTTGATTGGAATGTGCTTCGTCTTAGAGTGCATCACCAGGTTCTTTGAGATATTGATGGTGCTTTTATTATCACAATAGATTGAAATGGGTTCATCATACTCAATCTGTATATCTGTCAAAGTTTTTTTCATCCAAAGAACACGTGTACAACATGTTGTTGCTGCAATATATTCTTCCTCGGTTGTAGATAGAGATATTGATGATTGTTTCTTGCTTAGCCATGATAATAAACACTCACCCAAGTAGAACACTGCTCCATTGGTGCTTCATCAGTCATCAATACAACCTGCCTAATCTGCATTTGTGTAGGCAATAAGAGATAGATCCTTTCCTTTTGGATACCATAATCCAAACTCTTATGTTCCTTTGAGATATCTGAAAATTCTCTTCACTGTTATTACATGTGATTCATTTGGTGCTGCTTGAAATCATGCCACTTGTCCAACTTCCTGTGTTACATCTGGTCTAGATGTTGTCACATATAGTAGGTTGCCAATCATTGACTTGTATTGTCTCTTATCTGTAGACTTTGAATCATCATCTTTGCTTAACTTGCAATTAGTTTGCATGGGAGTCATAAATGGTTTGCAATCTTCCATTCCGAACCTCTTTAGCATTTATTTAATATACTTGGTTTGATAAATAAAAATTACTTGGTTTCTTTGACGTATCTGAAGTCCCAAAAAGAAGGATAGTTCTCCAAGTAATGACATTTTAAATTCATTCTACATATCCTTGCAAATTTCTGGCTTAACCTGTCATCATCACTACCAAAACTAATATCATCAACATAAACTTCAATTAATAAAATATTACCTTAACTTACCTTGATGTAGAGGTTGTTGTCTGCACTTCCTTTTCTGAACCTTGACTGTTGTAGATATTTATCCAGTCTAGAGTACCATGCTC
>ML784585.1:178287-196259 GCA_009831015.1 Picea engelmannii | reverse complement strand
TTGGATCCGAGGAGTAGATATATGGGACATGTGGATGATTTCCAGATTGAAGGTAGGAAAGCAGCAGGTGCTGGATTGATTCCCCAGTGAATTGGAAGCATGCAACATCATTCCCAAAATTTGAACTACGATGGAGGCCCATTCCACTTGAATCTCAATGAACTATGCTATGATCGATGATTCATTCTTGAACTCATTTTACTTCAATCGATTTGCTTTTCCCTTATCAATCAAAACCGAGGAAAGAAGAGATGACGATAACCCCTGAATAGCAAATCATCATATGATCCACCCACGAATCTAAAATCCATCCTCATTATTCCATCGCATCCAAGCCCCGCTTCACCATTCCCCAAGTCGTAATGTGTTATTTCTTCATCGCCCTAAGCCCACATTCTTGCAACCGAGCATGACAGGCCAGCTAAGCATGATGACTCTCTGAACTACAAAATTGAAGGCCATAATATCAAACCAAACTCTGCAATTTCTTCTTATCTGGTCATGGAAGGAGAGATGTCATGGAAGGAGAAATGTCATGTGCCCTTAATGTGAAAATTTCTTCTTATCTGATCTACTATGTTTCGTGCAGTTTCAAGATCCATTCAGGTACAGATTACAGAGCTAGTTGCTCCAATTATGGATACCTACAACTCGATCCTAATAACATATAAAGATATGTTCCATAAATACAGGCGCCATAGTGGACCAGCGGTAGAAAGTAATATTTGTAATTATGGCCTCCTTCAAGCAGCTGCACATCCAAAAGTGTTCATGTGTCCATAAATAGCAAGGTGTTGTGCAGAAAACTTAGATGCCAATCGTCGAGGTCTACACGGAACGGAATAGGGGCGTGTGTCAAGTGTAATGTTTGGGAAGCATGTCATCAGGGAATGTATAACATCCCAGACCCTGATGTGGAAAGGTATCAACCAGACTGGGTAGATAAGATGAACAACTAAAGAAAAAAAGACTCGACTTTACGAAGGACCACCTAAGGGAAGGCTTGATCAAATCTAATTATAAGGTAATAACCCAAGTAAGGTGTCAGGTTGCGGAATGTTTCGACGAGGACATTGTATGTTGCACAATCTTGTTATCCAAGTTGTTTTTAGTAAGGGTACTCCATCTACCTTTTTATGATTCCTTACCTGCGAGAGGTCATGGACAATGTCTATTGCTTTGATTGGGATGATTTTCCTCCAGTTCTTTGGGAGTAGGAGAAGGTCTTGCCCACATGGGTAGGGAGGCCAAGTGGATAAGGTACTAGCCATAAAAAAAAAGAAATAATACATATTTTTTGGTTCGCGAGAGAATCCCATTTTTATATAAGTGATTCAAATATCATGTAGTAAGTTTGGGGAAGCAAAGATCCTAATTTAAGCCCATACCCCATACAGTAAGGAAAAATTTGGTCAAGATATATCTATCCTTGAGCATGGTTGGAGGATAGGATTTTAGCACCCACTTAGTTGACTAGGATTGCTAAGTAAGGTTGGATTGCATAGGTTCATCAAGTTGGATTGCATTAGGACTGCTAAGTAAGGTTGGATTGCATAGGTTCATCAAGTTGGATTGCATAGGTTCATCTCTGGAGGAAATCAAACTAAACCTAAATCATATCTAACCCTGGTTTACACCTCTAAGAGCCCCACCTCTAATAGCCCTTATTTCTACCTAACCCTTCCTTATACCTATGGGTCAAATTGACTTCCTCTTGGGTTGGTTGAAAGGGAGGAGGTGAAATTAGATCCATAAGAAAGGTTATCTCACCAACACTTGAAAAGAAAGGAAATTACCCTACTTCACCAATAAATTATGGGAAAATATCGACTGGTCATTAGCGTTTAAAAAAAAAGGAAAGAACCCTGAAATTCTGCTATTGAGGTAGGATAGTCATAAAAATATTTATGACAATATAGAGGAAAGAAAGCAAGGTTGACTGATGGAGGAGGCTTTTATAAATCCCAATATCCTATATTGGGGAAATATCGGGTTGGGGAAAGACCAGAACCAGAACCAGACCTTGCAGACCACACACGCCTGGGTTAGCCAGGAACACACTGGGTATAAATTTGTGGGGGTTGGGTTGGAAAGGGAGTCACTAGTAAAATCCCTTCCCAATGAAAATATCTCAGGCTTCAAGTCTGGAGGAGGCATGAATTTCATATCTTCTAGAGTGATGACTGCACCCTACGGCCTGTAGAAAGAGAAATATAATGGTACTATTGGTTGCTTAGGTTGTGGGGGAGGAAAGGCTTCTGCCATTTTCTTTGCTCGGATCCGATTGCATGTCCATAATGGCTTTTACTTCCAGCCAAGATTCTTTGTTAGCCAATCCTTCCTCAAAGGGTCTATTTTCATGATCAACCAATCCATCCTCAAAGGGTCTATTTATGTATTTTGTCTCAGGTTTCCTCTGTATTGTTGATTATCCAAATATTGATGCAATAAGTTCAGTTGGGTCTTATTTTTGGTGTCTCTTGTAATCCTATAACATAGATGATAGTTTGTGTAAACTCAGAATAGAGTGATTTTAAATGCAAACAGTTTGACAAATTGCCTATACCATAAGTCAAGGAAAAATACAAAAAATAAAAATAAAAATTAGCTGAAACATTTCAATGGTATCAGAGCGTTAATTTAGTTGAAGTTAATGTTGTTGGAAAAGGAGGTCGATACTCTCTTGGGTGCCCAATACATCATTAAAGATCTGAATAATATGAAGGAAAGGCATCTCTCCTTTGAGTGTTAGTGTTAATACCAATGGGATGAGTTAGCTTGAAGACCCTAGATCGCTATCTACAAGACTGCTCATAAATATTGGGCATTGTACATGCTATGGGAAGGATAAACATGCTACGGGACTGATATTTTGGGTAAGTGGAAGTGTTGTTCTTGTCATCATCTGCATACAAACTTTGGGTGGCTTTCAGAACCTATATCGGGAGTCAATTATTAGAAACTAGAAAGGAGGCGCAAAGAGACAGTGCACCAGCATTGGTCAAGTTCCTATGTATCTGGGTCGAGATATTTGTGGGAGGGACGTTGTGTGGCTGGGTATATTCAGTGCTATATTGGGGGTGATTTAGAATGTTATAGACAACCCATCTAATCTTATATTTCCATAAATCCCTGAGATTATGCAAGAGTTGTTACTTGTATGCAGCTTGTATTGCTACTTGGGAGAATTATTTTCAGCTATAGCACTGGTGTGTGAGCAAGACACCTTGGAAAAAGGGCCATATCTTCTTGTAGAGGTTAAACACAACAAAACAAAGTTATAATTTGTGGGTAGATGTGAGTTTCTTGTGAAGAAAGGAGTGCAAATCATCAAATCAGATCCTTGTTGGTTTGTGGCTACAGTCATAACGTTATCTAAGCAATTTGAAGCAACTTAACCATGTTCATATCATGACTGTAACAAATACAAATTTTCAGTAGGGATGGAAAATAAGTCATTGATGTGAAGGCATTTGGTCTATTCGTCAAAGGGTTTGACAGAACTACTCAACAAAAATAATCAGATTTCACATCAAATTTAACTGGGTTTGAGGAAGATGAAAACCTATGAAGAATTTAGGGCAGAACTTTGGAAACTCATGCACGAGCATCAAGAAAATTTAACAACCTTGTTAGAACATCCAGAGTAGTTCAGGGAGGCGGTAAAAGGATCCAAAACTGTTGATGAAGCAGAAACATCACATCAGGACGAGAACTTAGGAAGGCCTCAGGTTGACTGTTTGGAGCATGTAGTTGGCCATGATAGAGATGTGTACATGGAAGATGACCAAGTGGTAGAAATTGATGAGATCTTTGATGCTAGTGTGTTGATGGAGATTGTCACTAGTACCAAGGAGGAGGAGGCATCATTTGGTCCCATTGATGATGACTATGAGGGGGATGACACAACAACATCTAGTGCAACATTGGCATTGGTTGGTGCATCCCAAGACACTAGCCCCAGTGATGGTTAGGATAGTACATGTGTTGATATTGTTGGTGAGGATGGAATCGAGCTAGCACCTATGCATGACGAGGAGCCATCTATAGTCCCTACTTATGATTTCTAATATGAGGATGAGGGGAGCACTCTTAAAGATGTGGTACAGACCCCCTGCCCTCGGGCCGAGATTCACATAGGATCTTCACTAAAACCACACCAAGGGTTAATCAAACCCTTTGTTTAAGCCCTGAAAGATTTCGGACTTCGCAAGTTGGAGGTTCCCGACACAATGCCACAATTCTTTGCAATCACCGAAACCCGAAACGTCAACAATGGTTGACTCCTCCAACACGTTGAACATATGCCACCTGTTACCTACTAGTTTCGGCTTTCGGGACTTCGAGCGAACAACCTACAGTCGTTCTTCTTCCCTCATAATTCTCCGAACTCCGAAATTCCGCCTTTGGCGAGATCGACGGTCGTGAGCCCTCCTTGATCTAACGGCTTTGATCTTTTCGGGATTTCGCGTACCAGGAGTTTGAAACTCTTGATTCCAAAATCTCTGCCTCCTATACCTCATGAACCCTAAAATGTCAAAGCGCCGAAATGGTTCTTCCGGGATTTCGTGAACCGGGATTTTGAAACTCTCGATTCCAAATCACTACCTTCTCGGTTTCCCGAACTCTGAAATGTCGAAATGTCGAAACTCCACTTCTAAAATACTTCACATTTCTTGGCTTCGGGGTTTTTAGTGTAAAGTGCCCCGACTCCTTGTCCCCGGGAATGCCAAAATGTCGATCCCCGAAATTCCAAAATGCCAAATCACCACTTCAAAGATATTTTGCGTTTCGCGACTTCGGGGTTTTCAATGTAAAGGGCCCCGGCTCCTTGTCATCAGAATTCCCAGAATGTCGAACCCCGAATTACCAAAATTCTAAAATTCCACACCTGATAATCCCTTTCACTATACGGGAATTTGCGTGACCAAGGATTTTGGCCTGCACTCCAAATTTGCGAATCTTGAATCCCTGAAATGATCTGACAACTCAAATTGACCATGATCAATAGTCCACATTGACTCTTGATGTCAAGGTGGAGGATTCATCCAACTCCTAACCACCTTATAGCTCAAATGGATCCTACGGTCCTCACGACTTCGCGAGTTCTCCACGGAGAATTCTGACTACCAGATGCACTCCTCAATGACCCCTATCCAAACGACTTGGTGTTCTCCCTCCTGAACTTGACTTCTATGAGACGATTTCGATCTCCGTCTCCATTTGAGCACTTCAAAGGTGTTATCCTTCCTGAGCTTTCACTTGTAAACTCAAGCTTCCCAAAAGGATCCTTGCTCGCACTCCTTGCGGCAATCCTTCAAATAACCTCTGGTTATTTGAGTCTCCGACCCTGTGCACTCTTTGCAATAGTGGTTCTCTCAATATTTCCCTTAGTTGATAAGTTCTAAGGCTCCAACCAGCCTGCGCACACCTTGCACGACCCTGTGTTTCACCTGCACTTCGGCTAGTATAAGAACAACAATATCTCTCCTGATCTTTTTGAGATGAAACTCAAACCCTCGTCAATGCACACCTTGCAGACGTTCACTGCACTCCTTGCAGGAATTCTCAGAAAGAGAAACAATTGAAACTCATTCTTCTCCTCTGTCAGACCTCATACATTCACCATGAAATCATACACACAATGCAGCATTGAAACAAATGCATAATAGAGAAATAAATCAACTGTAAACATACCATTTAACAAATGTAAACAGTAAGCATCATAACACCATGAAAGTTGATTCAAAGCTTTATATATTAACTCAAGTGCTCCTGTACATGGGTTCTTCTCTACAGCTCTCTGCTACAGCTCTACAGCTTATAAAATCTGGATGATTATCAAAAGTTACAATGATACAAGGGTGAGGGTGTCTATATCCGTTTTCCTTCCTATGTTTCTAAACTGTCTAGTCTAACATTCATATCTACCTACTTTACATTAACAGACTTAAATGCCTATTACATTCGGCAGATGAGAGAAATCACTCAAGATCTATTCACAACTCTAAGATATAAATGTAAGTACGCTTCCCCCAGCTATCACATTAATATCCTCTTCATTAATTTTTCAAAACATTTCAAAAACGTGCATTGGTGCTTTTCCAACTATCTTCCGCCTTTATGCTTGCTTGGCTGGCTGCATACGATGCTCCTGCATCATACTCCCTTGCTTGAAAATTTTCATGAACTTCTGTTCATGAGCTCTTGCACGGTCTGCCCATGCTTTTGAATTGTTTCTTCATCCTCCCAACTGGAATCTTCAATTGGATGTCCCTTCCACTTGACCAAGTATTCAAAATACTCCTTTCTCTTGGTCTTTCTGCTAATCCTTTTGTCAATTATGCCTTCCATCTGTGGCTTTTCATATACAAGCATCTATTTTGTCCATTGAACCTCTTTGTGTTCCTCCTTTGCTATTGCTTCTTCATCTCTGTAAGGGTACAAATCTGCAACATTCAATATCGGTGAGATTCCAACCCATCGGGTAATTCAATCTCATATGTGTTTGCCCCAAATTTCCTTATGACCTTGCATGGTCCAATATTTTTCATCTTCAGCTTATTATACGTTCCCCTTGGGAACCTCTCCTTCCTTGGACGCACAAGAATCAGATCACCAACTTCAAATTGAAGTTCTCACCTGTGTTGATCTGCACTACGCTTGTATTCCTAACTTGAATTCTGCAATCACTCCTTAACTCGGCTGTGAAGTTCCTTCATTCCTTCTGCAAAGTCCTCTGCACTAGCACTCTTGAATTCATCTTGTTCTGCATCTTTCAGTTCAGAAAATCCCCTTGGCTGCATTCCATATACAATCTGGAATGGACTCTGCCATGTGCTTCTATTGAGTGAATCATTGTAAGCGAATTCCGCCTGTGGCAAAATGTGATCCCATTGATTGTGGTGTTCAGTCACTAAGCTTCTTAACAAATCTCCCAAGCTCCTGTTCATGACCTCTATATGTCCATCCGTCTGAGGATGATATGTTGAGCTAAAAGACAAACTTGTCCCCAACTTCTTCCATAAGGTCCTCCAGAAATGTCCAACGAATTTGGTATCTTGATCAGAAACGATACTCCTTGGCAAGCCGTGAAGTCTGGCAACTTCCTTGAAAAACAGGTTTGCAATATGAGTTGCATCGCTGGTTTTCTAGGATGGTATGAAATGTGCCATATTTGAAAATCTGTCGACTACCACAAAGATTGAATCATATCCTCTCTGTGTCCTTGGCAGTCCTAATACGAAATCCATGCTCAATGTGTCCCACAGCCTTTCAGGTATGGGTAATGGTTGATATAACCCTGTGCTTTGCCTTTTTCCTTTCGTGTGATGACAAATTCTACACCTGTCCACAAATTTCTTGACATTTGTCCTCATCCCAAGCCAAAAATATGAGCCATTCAACTTTGAGAACGTCTTATCATGACCGAAATGTCCGGCCAATCCTCCACTGTGTTTTTTCTTCAGCAAATTCTCCCTCATGGAGCATTTTGGAATACATAGTTGATTTCCCCTAAACAATAATCCATCCTGGATCATGTATTCAGCCCATTGGCTTCTATCCCTGAGAATTGGATTCTCAGATGCCTCATATGCCTCCTTGAAGTGTGGATCATCCCTATACATTTATTTAAGGTTATCAAAACCCAAAGTCTTGACTCTAAATTCCTGCATAAGCAAACATTTTCTGCTCAAAGCATCAACAACTTTGTTAGCAGTTCAAGAAATATACTTAATCACAAAAGTAAAATTTTGCATGAATTCAACCCATTTAGCATGTTTTTGGTTCAACTTCTCATGTCGAGTCACGAATTGCAAAGCGTGATTATCGTTGTACAAAACAAACTCCTTGGGAACCAAATAGTGTCTCCATTTCTTCAATGCTTGTATGACTACATAGAATTCCTTGTCATATGTGGAGTACTTAATCTTCGCTTCATTCAGTTTTTCACTGAAATATGTGATCGACCTGTCATCTTGGCTCAAGACCGCTCCAATTGCAAATCCACTCGCATCACACTTGACTTGAAAAGTCTTGCTAAAATCTGGAAAAACCAGAATTGGTTGCTCAATGATCTTCTTCTTTAGTAGATTGAAACTCTTCTCTGCTTCCGCCGTCCAGTGAAAAGATTTATGTCTTTTCTTCACCGTATCCATCATCAGTGCACTAATTCCACTAAAGTTTCGGATGAATTTCCTGTAGAAGCTAGCCAAACCATGGAAGCTTCGAACTTCAAATACACTCTTCGGTGATGGCCAATCCTTAATCACCTTTATCTTTCTGGATCCATCTTCAGTTCATTTGCAAAGATAACAAAACCCAAATAAATGAGTTATGTCCTCATAAATGACGATTTCTTCATATTGATCAGCAATTTCTCTTGTTGTAACCTCCTCATTACTGCAACTAGATGCTTTAAGTGTTCTACTTATGTCTTGCTGAAAATTAATATATCGTCAAGATATACAATGACAAATTTCCCTATGAAATCCTTCAGGACTTCGTTCATCAACCTCATGAAAGTACTGGGTGAATTCGTTAAGCCAAATGGCATGACAAGCCATTCATACAACCCTTCATTCATCTTGAATGTTGTCTTCCATTCATCACCTTCTCTCATTCTAATCTGATGATATCTGCTTTTCAAATCAATCTTTGAAAAAAACTTTGCTCCACTAAAGCAATCCATCAAGTTGTCCATCCTTGGCAATGGAAATCTGTATCTGATGGTAATCTTATTGATTTCCCTTGAGTCTGTACACATTCTCCAGCCTCCATATTTCTTTGGGCTGAGAACTGTCGGAAAAGCACATGGACTCAAGCTTTCCCGAATCAATCCCTTGTCCATTAAGTCCTAGACCTGTCTCTTAACTTCTTCATTTTCCTACGACGTTAACCGATATGCTGCTTTGATCGGAAAACTAGCTCCAGGTATAAGATCGATATGATGGCTTATACTCATGATAGGTGGAAACGAACAAGGTAGTTTTTCCACTACTATATCAACAAACTCTCCCAGCAACTCCTGGATTTATTCTGGTAAATCATCTATTCTCGTACTGGTCAAAACAATTTTGGGCTTCCTGACCACAATAAATTGTGTGTCTTCCGTCTTCTTAACCTCATTAAGAAGTTCCTTCCCACTCATGAGAAGAACAGTGTTGCTCATCTATGTTTTCACCTCTTTATCCTTAATCGGTAGCAACATGTGAGTCCTTCCATTTTTTTCCAGGGTGTACGTGTTCTTTCTCCCATCATGAACCACGTTTCTGTCATATTGCCATGGTCTACCCGGCAATAGATGACAAACATCCATGGGAATGACATCACATAATATTTCATCTTTATATCCTCATATTTTAAATTCAACTAAACATTGTTTAGTGACATTTACCTGATTTCCTTTTTGTAGCCACAAAACTTTGTATGGGCTTGGATGTGCAACAGTCTTTAGCTCCAGTTTTTCTACCATCTCTGTAGATACAAGATTGTTTGTGCTACCATTGTCCACTATGACCTTGCATACCCTACCTTTAGTTTTGCAAGCAGTCGGAAATAGACTGTTTCTTTGGGTTGGGTTCTCTGCCTCCTTCTCCGGCTTCAAGAGAACTTTCCTCATCATCAAAGATCTTCCACCCTCAGCGTCTTCTACATCAACATCCCGTCCTTGAGCTTCGGCAATGTGAGTTTCACCACCATCTTTCTTCTTATCTAGACACTCACAGGATTTATGTCCGATTTTTCCACAGATGAAGCATTTCACTTCACCTCCTCTACCTCTTCCTCTTCCTCTAGCTCGAGGAAAAGTATTTCTATCAGCATACTTCCTTCCCTGTGAGCTTCCTCCTCTCTCAGGTTGAGGTTGAGGTTTCTTCCCCTCTTCTTTAGGTTTTTGAGTTCTGTTTTGGGCAATTGTTTTGCCTCTGGCTTGACTTCTACCTCAGCCTCTTTGACCTTGCTTCCGGCTCATCTTCTCTTCAGCCTTCAGAGCTATCTGATAAGCATCTTCCACATTTCGAATGGTCATCATGCTCATCTCATCTTGAATGTCATATCACAGACCATTCATGTACCTGGAAAATTTTTCATCATCGTTTTCCTGATGACCTACTCTGATGTTTATCTTGTAGAATTCTTCAGTGGATTCCTTCACTGACATCAGCTTCTGTCTCAAATTTTGCATCCTCCGAAATAGAGTGATTTGATAATCCCTGGGTATAAATTTGGCTTTCATCTTAGCAACCATTCTATCCGAGCTTTTGATTTTCTACTTTCCCTTATAGCGTCTGTCAGCCTGCAGTTCATCCCACCATAGTGTTTCATGCCCTTTAAGTCTAGTAACATCATGTTTTACTTTCTTATCTTCCTCGACATCCTCATAGTTGAAGTATTTTTCTAGAGATCTAATCCAGTATAGAAGTTCTTCAACATCCAAGTTTCTTTTGTACACTGGACTGTCCATTTTTTCTCTGGCACCTATCCTTGCAACATCCCTAAATAGGCATTCGTCTGCAGCATCTTTGACTGCAACTTCTTCCCCTTCGTTTCTAGCTTCATTTTCACTTTCATCCTCGCTGATATCCCCAGCGTCAACTATGTGCCTCTGTGTTGTCTCCATAGCATCAAGCCTGGAACGTAACTCAAGCATTTCTCTTTCCACTGCTGGATCAGGCATTGGCCTATCTCTTCTTCTCGACGGCATGGTTGAAAAATTTTCCTCTTTTCTCTCTGCTACAGAAAGCAAAGAATTTGTTTTGTGCTCTGATACCACAACTGGTGCAGACCCCCTGTCCTCGGGCCGAGATCCACACAGGATCTTCACTAAAACCATGCCAAGGGTAAATCAAACCCTTTGTTTAAGCCCTGAAAGATTTTGGACTTCGCGAGTTGGAGGTTCCCGACGCAATGCTACAATTCTTTGCAATCACCGAAACCTGAAATGTCAATGATGGTTGACTCCTCCAATGCGATGAACATACGCCACTGGTTACCTACTAGTTTCGTCTTTCGGGACTTCGAGCGAGCAACCTACAGTCGTTCTTCTTCCCTCATGATTCCCCAAACTCTAAAATTCCACCTTTGGCGAGATCGACAATCATGAGCCCTCCTCGATCTAACAACTCCGATCTTTTCGGGATTTCATGTACTGGGAGTTTGAAACTCTCAATTCCAAAATCTCTGCCTCCTCTACTTCCCGAACCCCGAAATGTCGAAGTGCCGAAATGGCTCTTTCTGAGATTTCGTGAACCGAGAGTTTGAAACTCTCGATTCCAAATCACTGCCTTCTCGATTTCCTGAACTTCGAAATGCCGAAATGTCGAAATGCCACTTCTAAAATACTTCGCGTTTCGTGACTTCAGGGTTTTCAGTGTAAAGTGCCCTGACTCCTTGTCCCCGAGAATGCCGAAATGTCGATCCCCGAAATGTCGAAATGTCGAATCTCCACTTCAAAGATACTTCGTGTTTCGCGACTTCAGGGTTTTCAATGTAAAGGGCCCTGACTCCTTGTCATCAGAATTCCCGGAATGTCGAACCCCGAATTGCTGAAATTCTGAAATTCCACACCTGACAATCCCTTTCGCGATCCGAGAATTTGCGTGACCAAGGATTTTGGCCTACACTCCAAACTTGTGAATCCCGAATCCTTGAAATGATCTGACAGCTCAAACTGACCACAATCAATAGTTTGCATTGACTCTTGATGTCAAGGTGGCGGATTCATCCAACTCCTAACCACCTTACAACTCCTTTGGATCCTACGGTCCTTGCAACTTCGTGAGTTCTCCACCGAGAATTCTGACCACCAGATGCACTCCTCAATGACCCCTGTCCAAACGAATCAGTGTTCTCCCTCCTGAACTTGAATTCTATGAGACGATTTCAATCTCCGTCTCCCTTTGAGCACTTCAAAGGTGTTATCCTTCCTGAGCTTTCACTTGTAAACTCAAGCTTCCCAAAAGGATTCCTGCTCGCACTCCTTGTGGAAAACCTTCAAATAACCTCTTGTTATTTGAGTCTCTGACCCTGTGCACTCTTTGCAATAGTGGTCCTCTCAATCATTCCCTTAGTTGATAAGTTCTAAGGCTCAAACCAGCCTGTGCACACCTTGCACAACTTTTTGCTTCACCTGCACTTCAGATGGTATGAGAACAATGGTATCTCTCCTAAGCTTTCTAAGATGAAACTTAGACCCTCGTCAACGCACACCTTGCGGACGTTCACTGCACTCCTTGCAGGAATTCTCAGGAAGAGAAACAATTGAAACTCATTCTTCTCCTCTCTCAGACTTCATACATTCACCATGAAATCATACACACAATGCAGCATTGAAACAAATGCATAACAGAGAAACAAATCAACTGTAAACATACCATTTAACAAATGTAAATAGTAAGCATCATAACATCATGAAAGTTGAGTTAAAGCTTCATATATTAACTCAAGTGCTCATGTACATGGGTTCTTCTCTACATCTCTCTGCTACAGCTCTACAGCTTATGAAATCTGAATGATCATCAAAAGTTACAATGATACAAGGGTGAGGGTGTCTATATTCGTTTTCCCTCCTATGTTTCTAAATTTTCTAGTCTAACATTCATATCTACCTACTTTACATTAATAGACTTAAATGCCTATTACAACCGGAAGATGAGAGCAATCGCTCAAGATCTATTCACAACTCTAAGATATAAATGTAAGTACGCTTCCCCCAGCTATCACATTAATATCCGCTTCATTAATTTTTCAAAACATTTCAAAAATGTGCGCCACTGCTTTTCTAGTTATCTTCCACCTTTATGCTTGCTTGGCTAGCTGCATATGATGCTCCTGCATCAAGATGACAATTCAAACTAGTTGGACGCAGTAGGGAAGAGGCCTTTAGCACTGTACGATCTGGAGGATCGTTTGTTGGTGACCAAGGATCAAGTTACACAAGTGTTGGCCAGAACCCATGGAGCCTGTAGGTTAATTGAGGAGCTTGTGTGGAGAGCTCAGATGGAGGAGTGACACACTGAGATAGTAGGTGGAGTCACTAGTGCCCAGTTGTGCATCATCATGGAGGCACTAGAACAACAGAAATCAGATTACTTGTAGTTGTTTATGGAAAGGGACCTTGCTCTCAAGTTTGCGGAGGACAAGGACCGAGAGGTTGAGGAGCTACATTATCAGTTGAGCATGGCACACTCTTCACCTCCTATAGCAGTGACTCCATCATCTTTGGCAGTAGTGACACAGGAGGGTGTGTGTTCCACACATATTGAGAGGCAGGAGCATTTTGAGTTGAAAGTATTCAAGGAGATTTTGGATTGTGCTTTAAGTTGGCATTGCAGGGATCAAGGGCCCTTTCTTTTGGAGAGCTCATTAGAGGTTCCAAGCTTAGTTGCAGAGGAGATATATCAATGCAGTCCTTGTGGGACAGGCTACGAGGAGACATACCCATACTTAGATTGGGTGGAAAGATACATGACGTATATGGACACACTCTGGGATACAGGTTCATTCATTATCGGTAGAGTGTTGGGTCCAATAACACATACATGATACAGGTTGGTGCAAGAGGACACGGTGGTGTGAAGCAGTATACCTTAGTCCTAGTTGACACATGGTGGTGTACGGTGGAGCTTCGGGGTGTTTCCTCCAGGGAGGCCTCCTGACGGAGTCCTTGATTTTATCATTGGGATTGAGGACAACTTTGGATTGATGGACATTGAGATTCCTTGGTTGTGTAGGGTACATGATAGGGAGTTCCAGGAGTGGAGAGTGTAGTCAGAGTGTGATAAGAAGATGATTATGATCATATTAGTGCAGCGTCATCATGGTGGCATCTCTTTGAGATTGGTATGGGACCTTGGGATCGCAGTTGTCAACAGCTTGACAACTGACACCGATGGGATTGTTGGTTTATGCAGGTTTGGTTGTTGGGAGGAGTGATCTTTCGAGTAGTTGATCGAGTTCATACACCTTATGTCCGCTTGGTTGATCAAGAACAATCAGGCAAGATCTTGTGATAACACTTTGCAGGTTTGTGCTACGAGCAGAGGATACATATTTTCCAGGAAGGTTTGGGACCCAAGTATCACTTTGAGACAAGCTCAGTCGACAAATCATCAGATTGTGATAGCATTGCTTGAGGACAAGCAATCTTGGGGTGGGAGTATTTGTAATGTCCCCTTTTTGGAAAACTTAAATATTTAATTATTTTGACTAAAGTTAAATTTGGAAACAAATAATTAATTATTTATTATTTAATTTTAAGTGACTTAATCAAAATAACCTTATAAAGTCACTTTATTAAATAAATTTCTCTTATAGAAGCTTTGAGAAGGTTGGGTTAGATCTCTCTAGAAAGATCCACATAGCCTTAAAAAGGAGAGAAAAACAAGTCATTTGGGAAGATTGGATTTTGGATCATTTTCTTGTGGAGTGCTCGATGAGCGAAGGTTTTCGTTAGGGTTTTGGAAAAACTCTTTCATTGGAGATTGGCTTTTGTGGTGAGACTATCCACCCTGGTTAAACAAAGAGGGGAATCCATCGAGGGTTTCCATTGGAGCTTTAATCTGGTTTAGCTTCAGTCCAGTTTCATCTTGGCGTTTTGTTTGGAGAGATCGGGCATTGTTCCAGGTTTTCTTTGTTATTATTGATGTATTGCAGCTGCCATAGCAACCATTTTTACTTATAAAGTTGTATTCAATGATCCCATAATAATAAAATGCCATTTTTATCTCTTTCATTTATGTGTTCTTTAATGTGTATATGATATGTTTGAAGAAATTACAAGGGTTTGTAGAAAAGTTAATGCCCTAATTTTATTTATAAATTAAAACCCTAGTTTTCTTATAAATTGGATCTGACATACTAAGATCATAGGGGCAGAGGCCATTCCTATTACTTACCAAAATAACATGATGAAGTAGGTGGTCTGGTCTATACCTTCGCTCACTCAATAATCCCTTGGTTTTGGCTAACTATTCTCCCCCTTTCTCTCCATTGATTTCCTTTTTCCAACAACCACCAGATGCTTGGATCTATAATCTCGTCGAAGTTCCCCCATCCTCTTCCTTGCCGAGTTACCTTTGAGTGAGGGCATTCTAATTGGTCGATAGCTACTAGTAGTAGTTGACCCAAATGAGGCTTAATGAAATCCGAAGAAGAAGGGGATTGAGCATTTGGCACCAGAAAGATCTTTGTGAAGCAGTGATTGGAAAAATAGTAGCGCCACCCCGCGAAGGGCTTATGTCGCTCACGCAGAGATCCAACAAATTGATGGGAACCAGACCAATGACCATTGATGGAAACGGGAAAGCAAGACGAAGAGATTCAAACGGGAAAGCGAGACGAATCCCAAGCAAAACGAAGGGTGCTTTTATTATATTATAGGGGCGGCTCGGGCGCGTCTTCAACCCTATTATATGGGAAAAAGCCACTTCTCTGCATCATCTATCTGGGAGAGACGAAAGGCGGGTGATAGATGATGACGAACAAAGGTAAGAGACGCGTTCCCGAAACCCAAGGCATCCGTGAGCAGATCTCAGCATATGGAAAAAGGTCAAAGGCCTATTTCATCGGCGTAATGAAAGGGAAAGGAAAGGTCAGTATGTAAACCATTGAGTGGCTGCCTAAATTATGAAGAACCGATTCATTGCTACTACCCAAAGAGGTGAAGGAGAGAGGAGGACTACTTGGAGAGCACCTTTATGCTAGCAAACTAACGTTTGAATCTGCAAGTAATCTATTCCCGAGTTTTTAAGGCTATTTTCCTCCTTGGAAACCCTTGTTTCTAGCATCCTTTCCCATATTATCATGTTTGAAGAAAGAGACTCCTATTTCTCATACTTTCCTTGAGTTGGGATCACATAGGAGAAAATGCTTTTAGTGTCTCGAGAGTAGGAACCTAGACGAAGGTTTAGGTGCCAACAATGAAGGATTAGGTGGATGTATTCCATGTTTTGTTGTTCATTAATAAGAGAACTCGTGTACTTTATGCATTTCATTGTGTTTAATTGTGCCAAGTATTTGACAGGAACCGTTCTGATCCGAGTTAGTTAGATTAGTTATATTTGATTTCTTGTTTATATTGTACTTGCAAGCTTACTATGTCTTGTGTGCAGATCAGCAAGGTGTATCTCGGAGCAAGAGATCCAACAAGGATCTTTTTCAACCTTCATTACTTCGGGTGAGTAGTTCATAACTACCTAGTAGTTACAAGAATTTTCATTTTTTCTACTCTCGGATTGAGTTAGTTGTTTCTTTGTTTCCATTGTGTTTTGACCCTAACCCTTGTCATAAAAAAGAAAATTTCTTAACAGATTGTTGTAATGGAAGGGATTTATTTCCTTATGAACAAAAATAAAAGTGTATGCAACATGAATTAAGAAACATAGTTTGTGAGGATAGGAAAAATGGGCCAAAGAATATCAACACATAATGCATGTCATGATTGTCAAGACTTCATCAACTTTAGATGTTTTGCAGGGAATAATACCTAGTCATGTCATCGATGGTGAAGATGAACAAAAAAAAATTCCTTTGTCCTCTCATGAATTTCTTTCCAAAAAATGCATATAAATTGAATGAGTCTAAGAAATTCAACTACTTAACCAAAAAATAAATGAGAAGTTGTCTTTGACAATAAAGAACGAATCTTTGCCTTTATAATCGATTTACAATATCGTTTGTTTAAGATTTCAAGGGGCACAATAGTCCAATATAAATAAACTATATACAATGATATTTATTTTTTGCAATTAACATATGGATTAATTGGGAGGAAAATTGATTTATAGTATCATTGCATTTGCAATTAACATATGGATTGATTGGGAGGAAAATTGATTTATAGTATCATTGCTTCAAGGTTTGAAAGGGAACAATAGTCGAATCTATAGAGTGGAATTTGATATAGTAGGATCAGTTGTTAAGTTTAAAGAAGGAAATGAAATCCTTCACACTTGAATACCACCCCACTTACACTTTGTGCTAGCTATGACTTTTGGTGGATTGACCACTTGATAAATAGTTCACCATGCTAAAATGTGTTGTCATCTATTAAATAGTATTCTCAACTTTCAAATGTGTTGTCATCTATTAAATAGTATTCTTAACTTTCAAATAGATCTGTATTAATCCATAATATATGGCATCATTTTTTATGATTTGATAGATAATTTTATAATATGTTATATGATATAGGACCAAATTAGAATAAACTATAATATATGACATCATTTTTTAATCAATTGACTAGGTAAGCTTATAAGGCACTATTGGTTTTGTTTTCAACCTTTTTATGTGAACTCTATTTGGCACTTTATTTTCAATATAGGATGTGTTTTTAAATGTGAAACCACATAGCTAAATCCTTTTAAACTCAAGTGATTAATAACCAAAGCCTTCTAAACTCAAGTGATTAACAACCAAAGCATGTAACAAGTGGTTGGAATTAATGAAAAGTTTTGTTTGGAAACAAAGAATGAATCAAGTAAGCTCAAGTGATTAACAACCAAAACAAATCCTTCTAAACTCAAGTGATTAACAACCAAAGCAAATCCTTCTAAACTCAAGTGATTAACAACCAAAGCATGTAACAAGTAGTTAGGATCAAAAGTTTTGTTTGGAAACAAAGAATGAATCAAATAACCAACATGTGGTAATCCTCTTATTTTATAAACATGCACATGATAAACATACACACAACCTCATCAAAACTATTAGTCCAAATGAGATGGGATTAGCACCAACCACATGGGATTTTAGCGAAGAACAATGTCATTGGATTATTAAAGAGTTTATTTTGTATATGGAATTTGAGAATCCAGTTTTAGAGGGTTTTCACAATATCAACATTTTTTTTTTATCATTTTCTTTAGTTGTTGGATCTCTATGGTGATAAAGTTCATGAAAAGTTAAAATTGATTAATTTATTTAAGAAAGGATTTTATTTATGCCTTATTGGAGTTTGTACCATAATT
>ML784585.1:108014-161123 GCA_009831015.1 Picea engelmannii | reverse complement strand
TGCTCTTCATGCTCTTTTCTATTCTTGGAGTAAATTAATATATCGTCAATAAAAACAAGCACAAATTTGTCTAGGAATTTGTTGAGTACATTGTTCATCAAGCACATAAAAGTGGCAGGGGCATTGGTCAACCCAAATGGCACCACCACAAAATCATAGTGACCATACCTCGTTTGGAAGGCAGTTTTATGAATGTCTTCACCCTTGATTCGAACTTGATGGTATCCCGACCTCAAATCAATCTTTGAGAAAATAGACGCACCCCCCAATTGATCGAACAGGTCATCGATCCTGGGCAAGGGGTACTTGTTCTTTATAGTTACCTTATTGAGTTGCATATAATCTATACACAGTCTAAGGGTACCATCCTTCTTTTTCACGAACAGGACTGGTGCTCCCCATGGAGACACATTGGGCCGAATATAACATTTATCCATCATTTCTTTTAATTGCAATTTGAGTTCAACTAACTTGGATGTGCTCATCCGGTAGCGTGTCCTAGACACCGGCACCACTCCCAGTGCAAGTTCTATCGAGAAGTCTATGTCCCTTCTCGGAAGACCGGGTACTTCTTCTGGAAACACATATCTGTATTCTCTCAGGATAGGGTGATCGTCAGGGCTTGGTTTGTCACCTTCGATTGTTTTCAACACCTGTATTTCATATAGGGGACATCCCTTTCGGCAATACTTTCTCATTTGCAGAGCTGATATTTGTCTGACCGAGACATGTTTTCGGATCCCTTGAAGGGTTATCCTCTTCCCTTCCTTACTTACACATTCTAAGGTCTTATGGTAACAGTCCAATCTGGCTTTATGGGCAGCTAGCCAATCCATACCAATCAACAGATCATATGATCCCAGGGGTAATATGTTAAGGGTTTCTTGGGTGGGGGATTTACCCAACATCAATTGGCAAGCTAGTATAACCTCTTCTACCCTTCTTCTAGTGCCAGTGGCTAACTGTACCAACCATGGCTTGGTATGTTTTTGTGGCTATAGTTTACACTTATCAACAACTTTTAGGGGATATATAACTCAAATTTGAACTAGGGTCAATTAAAACAGACACTAGATGGTTGGAAATCATACCTTCTATTTCCACCACTGAATCTTGGTGGTCATCTTGGTTATTATCCAAGGCTGCATAAATTTGTGGCTCACTCCTGGACACATCATTGACGGTAGTAGCTTCTTGGATGTTATAAATCCTCTGACTATTCTGTTGTAGGTGTGGACAGTCTCCCAATAGATGTTCTTCCCCGCAACCCCAGCATTTTAAAGGTTCTCTCTTTGGGTTATCAGTCTTCACTGATATGGGTCCAGAAGTTTTACTTCCACTCAAGGAGGGAAAATTTTGTTGGTGCATACTCCGGGCTAGGAAGCTCATTCTTGGGTTCTTCTTATAGTTCTTAAATCCTGGGGATTTAATTCCCATTTTCTGAAATCTTGAACTATTCTTTTGTTTCCATCCTTCGCAAGGTTCTGCTCAATGCCCAAACTGTTCATGACAATAGGTCGCCTTTCGAATAGTGCCTTCTAGATTCTTTGGCTCATCAAATTCAATTTTGTTCCGATAGTCCTTAGGTAGTACACTGATGAAGCGTTGCACCTTTGCCTTTTCCACTTTTATATAGGGTACATACCTCAACAAATCGAGGAATTTGTTGACATATTCTTCTATAGTGAGTTGTCCTAGTTTGAGTTCATAAAACTCTTTAGTCTTTTCGTTGAAATATTTTTCCAACAGATACTTCTTTCAGAAGTATTTCTCAAACCGTTCCCAAGACAGGTTCTCTTCACGAACCCCTTTCACATTCTTAAGGTCTTCCCACCAAATGAAAGCCTTTATGTTCAAGTTGAAGGTGGCCACTCGGGCCTTCATATTTTTTGAAAAGTCATGGACTCTGAAATACTTCTTTAGTCCAAGAAGCCAGGCCTCTGCTTCCTCTCCCTTCTTTATTTCACCGTCGAAGGAGGGTGGTTTGGATTTTCTGAATTCTTCAAATTTTCGACCTTTGGAAGGCTTTTGCTTCTTCTGTTTCTTTTGGGAATAGGAATCGGTTCTGCTACTAGAAGAGCCCTCCAAATCGCCAGCTCCCTTCTCATAGGAATCATGTGACGCTTGTCCTTTACCTCTGGGATGGACATTTTTCAAGGTGCTCCTCTCAGTGTGGCCACTGATATGACCATGTTTCTAAGTTTCAGGTTCATGCTACATTTGTCTTTGTAGATCAAATAAACTCTGCAGTAAAACTGCGTTAATTTCTGTTTTCTTTTCTTGTTCTTTCATCATCCTTTCATTGTCATCCTTGTAGCTTTGTAATTTGACCATGAGACTCCTCACAGTCTCGGCTAGATCTGGAGGGGTCCCTACTGCCCTCCTTTTGTCAGACTCTTCATCTCTATTGTGGGATCCCTCTCCCACTTCATGGTGAGTCACCATACTATGCGTTGATAATTTCCCGCAGTTGATCTTCCGCTTGTGTGAAAAACGGAAAAAAGTTGGTTGTTAGTCAATATTTATATTTATTTATAACCAATACATAATTCATATTCTCACATGTACACATAAACAATAGGGGTTTTTCATTCTTAACTTCCTCCTTTGATTAGGAAGGTTAAGACAGGGGATTACTCCTTTTAGGAGTGTTCCGAATGGAGCTTCTGCGCAACCCGTTCATGAGCTCAAGAAGGCCAAGTGTTGTAACCATGCTCTGATACCAATTTGCCACACACTCGCTGCGGCATAATAAATGTTTCGTCGATTTCTCGAGGATCAGAATCCCCGAGATACTTACGGGGGCCTAGCGTCAACTAGTACCTCATATGTCCACTTCCATGTGATCGTGGGTCACGACTACGAGCCAAACCAGTACGGCGTATTTTCGCACTTCGTGACTCAGTGCTACCAGAACATCGAGTCTTTTGACTCTGCAAACCCCGAAGCTCGAAACAGTGAAATGTTGAAACCTCGACAGGGCTAGCGAGTGGCAAGTTTCCCGCTTGGGGTCTTGTCAATGTGACCCTACTCCATGTCCACGTGCTTAAGCCAACCAAGCGCTTATCAGCTTTTCGTGATTCAGGGAATTGTGATGCATGACTTCTACCTTTCTCCATTCAAATCCCCGAAAATTTTGAGGTCTCCAAATTTTCTCTCCAAAGGGAGATCGACGGCCGTAAGCCTCCCCTGATCCAATGGTATGGATCCTTTCAGGGTCTCGGTACTCGGGAGTTCGAAATGAAACAACTCCAAGACTCCTTGTCATTCAAATCTCCAAATTCCATTACGGAAATTCATGTAAGAGATCGACGGATCTTAAGAGTGTGGATCCAACGGTCCACGAGATTTCGGGACTTTTCCCCGAACTCTAACAGCTCACCACGCGTCTCCTCTGATGGACAAGCCAAATTCTTTTGGGACTTCTCCTCTCCATTACAGCGCGTATTGAGATTTCGCAATTTGAGGGGGGGCAAGGTTTTCTGGCCCTCTGGTTTCCCGGATGCCGAAACGTTGACTGGCAGCCACGTGTCCCTTCGATGGATGGCGGCAACCTTCAGCCAAGATCAACGGTCGTGATCTTTTCAGGATGATCAATGGTCATGATCAAATCCCATCTTTCCTTAACCTTATTCACACCTCACGCCATTTCGGGGTTTCGGTGATCGGGATTTCGCGACTTGCGAAGACTAGGGTTCTTTCCCTTTGGTTTCCCGGATGCTGAAACGTCCACCGGTAGCCACGTTTCCCTCCGATGGATGGAAAAAACCTTCATCCAATATCAACGGTCGTGATCTTTTCAGGATGATCAATGGTCACGATCAAATCCCGACTTTCTCAAAATTATGCACACTTAAACCGATTCAGGGTTTCGTTTATCAGGATTTCGCGACTTGCGACCCCCAGTGACACAGATCCTCTGTCAATTCGAATCCCCGGTATCCGAAATACTAATGGACTCTTGATCTCTGCCACGTGTCCTCCACGGATGGACGGTCCAAATCTATTTCAAGACTTCCACCATGGAGTGTCTCGATCTCTCGTCATCAGGACTTCCTAAATCCCGAAGTATGAAGCCCCGATATCAACTCCTCTTTCGGGAAATTTGCCTCTGTTCACGAGGCTTAACCCTCATGCATCTCCTGACAGCTCCAACGGCTGTCAGGTTTTCTAACTAAGATCTGACGATTCAGATCTGTCCCATGTTGTGCACTCTCCCGCTGCTCCCTCGACGTGGAAAAACCAACGGTCTAGATACTCCCACGGACCTTGGGGATCTACGGCCCCGATTTGTTCGCTACTCATGAAGATAAAGGAAAAGGGTTAAGGCATTTGACACCCTCGTTTCTTCTTCCAATCTAATAGTCGTGAATGGTCGCAGATCTTCTGAAAGGATTTCGTTCGTCAATCGATTCTTATCCCTACGCGGCTATTTCGGAATTTTGAGAGGCCCATTCTTCCTCGTACAAGATTACTAAGACTTGCACCTTCAAATCCTTTTTTTTAGGTTCTTGGTAAGTTTTCCAAGAGAGGGTATCTCTGTAGAGAGATTTATTCCGGGTATTCCTGGAGACGAATAAGGGCATAGATTTCCCGAAAGTAGATTTGAAGTCCAAGTTAGATCGGTATACATATATTTAAATCTATCTATAAACATAAGCCATGCGGATCTATTCCGAGTATTCTTGGAAACGAATAAGGGTATAGATTTCCTAAGAACAGACTTGAAGTCCAAGTTAGACCGGTATACATATATATAAATAGCAATTCATAAAACATAAGCCATACGGATCTATTCTGAGTATTCCTGGAAACAAATAAGGGTATAGATTTCCTGAGAACAGACTTGAAGTCCAAGTTAGATCAGTATACATATATATAAATAGCAATTCATAAAACATAAACCATACGGATCTATTCCGGGTATTCCTGGAAACGAATAAGGGTATAGATTTCCTGAGAACAGACTTGAAGTCTGACTTAGATTGGTAAGCATATAAATAGCAATTCATAAAACATAAGCCATATGTGATCTTTCCATTATAAGCATGCAACCACCATTTCTAGTCAAAATACCACACAGACAGTCTTATGCTCAAACCATTCATAAATTGCACAGACTATGAGCATACACATCAACATATAAACTTCAAGATATAGGATATAAAACACTTATCAGAAATGACACCAGGTGTGATTGCAACTGCTAAGAGGGGTGCTCGTTTCCACCCAACCGTAGGCTCAACGACTCCCAACGGATTTACCACTAGCCACCCCCAAGCTGAGACCACGATGCTACGAGACTGCGTCTCTGTTTTCCAGTGACCAAGAACAAAGGTTACTCTCCTTCTTCTCCGCTATCACTCACTCTGTATTTTTCCAGAGTTCTCCTCTTCCCCTCACATCTCCCCTTGATCCCACACTCTTCCTACCTTTTCTCCTTTCGGCAAGGTTGCATGTGGAACCATCTTCCTCGTGGTGGTCAGGTCTGAGGACTCTACGGATGGGTGGTTCAACCCCATCCCTCATTACTCATGAGAATCTCTTTACCTACCAACCTGGTGAGTCATTTAATTCAGGGCCAGCGAGCCGCTCTTGGTTCTTCGAGCCAATGAAGTCCAAATATGGTATTGGTTTTGGTGGAAGTTAACACCACCATTCTAGGTGCCTCCCACCACCTCTCTTTAGCCATCATGGTCTCTTTTTCAGCACCTTCCCCTCTCAGCAGTCCTGCAATACATATATATATTTATATTATTATTTACATTCATCGACCTTTTCCACAAGGTCCATTCACATCACACATTCACATTTTTGAGTTTGCCACAGTTCTTGGCCAGTATAGTTATTTTTATAGACTGGGGGAAACAGGGTGTTATAATGGTTATAACATCTCTTCTCTTCAGTGAAAGACTCAATATAACCATTATAAACTAGAGGACAACTTAGGTCAAAGAGAGTGATTTTTTGGGTTATGATGGGGTTGCAAAAATTAGAGCTTCCACCGAAACAATCTTAAGCTAAAAAAAAATTTCCTTAACATCCTTCTTGTATAAAAAGGTATCAAGATGTATTGAATTAGCTAATGAGAAGTGTGAACAAGTCTTTAGAAAACTATCTTTGGGGAAAACCCAAAGTTGATTAGATCCATCATTGGGAACTTTAGGCATATTCTCACTTCCTTCTAGGAAGAAATTTTCATCCAAATGGTAGGTTCCTAAAGGATCATCCTTGCTCAGTGCTTGGATTGATCCTTGGATATGTTCCTTGGTGGTTGATATTGTTGGTTGTGGAGCCTAATTATCTTCCTGATTTAGAGGTCTTTTACTTTCAGTCGTGTTTATACCCCATGAAGTATTTACACCCTAGAAGTATGTGCACTCTTCCACGCGGGGGAGTGCAGAGGGAGGGTACCCCCTCTGCGGGGTCTGGAGGGGCTATCTTCCCAGCTGGGGGTCTGGGGGAAAGCGAGCCCCCAGCGGGGGTTCAGGGGTAGTGTCCCCCGAAGGAAAAATTTCCTTGTAAATGTATATTGTAATTTCATTGTAAATATGGACCATTCATTATAAGGTCGCAGATCTAACGATGGAGATTATGTTAGGGTTTTTTGACCTAGAAGGCAACTCTCTTTTATGAGGGAAATGTGTTGCGGCTATGGTTGATAGAGAATATTGTATTCTAAGATAGGAGACTGTGAGAGAAAGAAGAGGAAGTTACAGCGGGTTTGTTGTAGGTTGTATCCCTTCATATGCTGGATAATAATAAAGGAAGGACCTGGCAATTTCTCTGGTGGACGTAGCCCACACTGGGTGAACCACATAAATCTGTGTCTCTATTGTATTGTGTATCTTCTATGTTTTTTTTCCAAATTTGTTTATTTTATTACTCCACGGTCCTATTTTTCTAATAGATATAAGTCCTTATATGTGTCTAGGGCCCCTAGATGTGTTCCAGGGAATCCTTGAAAAGTGCTTGGATTGATCCTTGGATGCATTCCTTGGTGGTTGATATAAGTCCCTAGATGTGTTCTAGAGCCCTTGGATGTGTTCCATGGAGCCCTTGCCTAATGCATGGGTTGATCCTTGGTCTTGTATCTTGGTCGATAAGACCCTAGATGTGTTCTAGCGCCCCCAAATGTATTCTAGGGAAACCTGGTCTTTGACCAGGTAGATCTTGGTGTAATACCAAGATGTGTTGATGTGTGATCTTCTTCCTCTCTCTCGGGATGGTCCATGAGACTCGAGAGTGCCTATGAAGATGGACATGACCACATTGTTGATGGACCCCTTATGCAATGATGATAAAGTTTATAGGTCATTATGAGACTCATGTGAACATGTTTTGCCATTATGGACCCCCCTTGACTTTGTTTTAAAAGGTACCCCCTTGTTGTTTTATGTGATTGAGGTTTTATTTATGTGATTGGAGTTTTATATGTGTTTAGGGTTTTTTATTTAATATTAATATTAATTGACATTTTAATTAATATTTATATTAATTAAATGTCAATATTTAATTATAATTTTAAATTTCCCTAACCCCTCTCCCTAACTATAAATAAGACCCTATCCTCTAGCATTCTATTACACTCACACTCACTCACTCCTCACTCTCATATTTGTTGTGGCTACCTCAGTTGTTCTCTCTTGATGATGGTGCAACCTCCTTTTTGGACTATATTTTCAGATCTGAGTTTTGTTTTGTTGGTGCGGCCTCTCCATTTGATGTAATAGTTTTAGATCTGATTTTTGTTTGTTGGTGCGGCCTCTTTATTTGATGTAACAGTTTTAGATCTGAGTTTTGTTGGTGCAACCTCCCCATTTGATGTAACAGTTTCAGATCTGAGTTTGTTGGTGCAGCCTCCCCATTTGGTGTAACAATTTCAAATCTAATTTTTGTATTGGTCTTGGTATTGGTTGGATTGTTTATCCAATGCTTCCTTCTTTTCAGTTATGGAGGGTTTGATATGGACTTTTTTTTATGGAGGGTTTTCTTGTTCGACATGGATATTTTTATTGTCTCTGTTTTTGGAGTTCTTGTTGTCCCTTCTTGTGGGGTACCTGGTTTTATTTTATCAGCTATGTTCAATACCTTGTTTTCCCTTCTTGTGGAGTACTTGTTGCAGTTGTCTTGTGATGGTCTATACCTTGGAAAAAGTGTTCCTAAGTCCTTATTACAAAGATCAAACCCTAGAGGTTTGATCCATGAACCTAAAACTATTTCTGAGCATATTATAAAGGTTTTCATCCACACATGTGACAGGTACATATTTCTTAGATCAGGAGGTAAGATTGAGGTTTGTCTTTTCACTCAGAATTTTTGTTTATACTCAGAATTTAATTTAGCTATGTTTATTTCTTTTCTCATATATGTTGATCTTGTGAACAAAAAAATAAAAAGGCATTATTTGTTTCTATTTTTCCCTAATTCTAACAATTTTCCTATGACTTTGACCAAGGGCACACTACTCTAGGAATCCTCCTCACACCTTCTTGTGACCATTCTTCTTTATATTCTTAGCCTATACCAAACATCACTAAACAACACAATGCCTAGAATCATACTAAGCGCTCTATTACTAAGATCTTGTTATGGAAACTACATGATATGGAACTCAAAGCATAACTCATATCTACAACTTATCGAACTCACTATGAAGCTTTTGTATGATTAGAGTGGTATCATTATTGGGAAGATACAGTATGAAGATTAAGACTAACTAGTTTATTACTTGTATTATACCAATCTTATTGAGGCAATGACATCAACTATTAACTATAAGCTAATCCATATTGAATCTAATCACATTGATTATGGATACTGTGTGTTCAATTCAGACTAACATGACGTGTCTAATTCAGACAAGTACTATGATTCGAATAAAGATTTAACATGACTAATAAGTATTGATCTTCTTTTTTTAACTATGCTTCTACTGGTATGATTACATTCTTATATCTATGATTTCCATTGCTTATGATGAACCTATTTATATGGTGAGTAATACAAGCCCATTCTTTATCTATGATAGTATCATTACCCTTATAACTATAACATGTAATAGATTACAGTAATAAGGTAACCATTACTTATGCATGGACTAGTAATACATGTATAGCCTTATTTACTCCTATTGTGTGATGTATGTAGTCGATGAGTGCAATGAATATGGAATAAAGGGGCATTCACATTACCACATATAGGTGAATGACAATAAGCTTACATCATATGTGTACAAATCTCCTTGTATCTCATATGTAGAAACACAAGTAAATCTCAGGAATCACTTATATTACCATAAGTTGATAGGTATGAATATGGTATGATCACAACAGTATGAGTTTCATCTTCTTGAATATGGATAATCATTAAATGTATATATAAAGGGCATAGATTATATGAAATAAGAATGTCATATATAACTGATATGGAACCAATGTAAGATGTAAGTGATATGTTGAACCTTAGGTATTATGTGTAATTATTCATATAGGTCAGATTGTATTACACGGTTTTCACTGCAATTACCTAATATTGGTATTGTAGCTATAATACATAGAAGAGTGTAATCTCCATAGTAATAACCATAACTAAGATATCGTAATAAGGAGTGCTTACTATCATATTCAACGTATAGGTTGTGTATACTAGTACATATCACATGCTTGTATTCATTACTATGATTCCCAACTTAAGTACAGTATAAGCATTACTATTAACATGTGTAATTGATTACGGATAAACACATAGGGTTAAGCTCAACACCAAATATAAGCTTATCACATTGTTATGATATGAAATCTATGAAGTAAGACCATGGAAACTTATGATCTTATATCAAGTAATCAGATAGGTGCAAAGTATATATATGGGTTTCATTACCTTATCACAGGTAACTAGTAGAGATAATGGTATAAGTATTATCCTGTTCATTGAGTCGATATAACAAGGGTAACATAACACATGTATGGGCTTATCATATGTATTAGTCCATATTCAATGATTATATCTATTTTAATTAGTATCACTAAACATGTTATTCACTATATACCCCTATTAGGATGATACAAGGGAATTAATTCATTTTAAAATTTCCTAGTTGCAAAATTTAAAAATATCAAAAAAATAAAAATAAATTGATATATTTTTTTAATACCTTCATGACGTTGGAATTGCGACGTATGGTAATGTCTCTCCCATGGAACATATGTCAGATATATATATCTATTCGTTGGTTGAGAGATGTTACCATATGTCGCAATTTCGATGTATGCTAACGTCGCTCCCATGGCACATACGTCAGAGATATCTAGCTTGTCGTCGGTTGAGCGACGTTACTATAAGTCGGAATTGAGACATATGGTAACGTCGCTCCCATGGCACATACATCGGAGATATATAGCTTGTTGTCGGTTGAGAGACGTTATTATAAGTCAGAATTGTGACGTATGGTAACGTCGCTCCCATAGCGTCCATGTAGTGGAGACCGACAAAATGGGACGTCGAAATTCTGATGTCTCTGATGTCGTTGTAGCGACGACTATATGGGGTTTAGATAGTAAAATTCGAGATGACATGTGTCCGCATGAAACGTCGCAATAGAGATGATATCTATGGAGTCAAAAAAGCGACGTCATGTGAAACGACGTTTGAGGGGGTCTGTCATTTTTTGTTCTCCCGACAAACAAAAGTGGCAATTGCGTCGAATGCACCGTCGAAATTTGACCCAAATGTACTAGTGGTTGAGCATGACACTTTTCATAGGAGTGGAAATTTGTCCTGGGATGGAACCCAATGTTCCATGGGAGCAGACCATCTAGACATGTCACTTGGGATTTGACCAAGTGGACACATAATGAGGGAGAAACCCTTGACGATAATGATGTTTTGTTCTACTGGTTCATAGCCCTTAGAAGAGATGAGTAATTTTACACTGGGTGCAACCATGTGTGACAAATTGATGCAGTCTTTCACTATGATGACCAAAGACAAGAAGAAGCCCAACATCTTGTGTAGAAGACCCATCAGAATCCCAACATCTTGTGTAGAAGACCAAATCAGCTAAAGTCGGTCTGGCTGCAGAGACACCTTTTGGAAAGGATAAAGTTCGCATTGGACTTGTATAAATAAAGAGAACTATATATCATTTTCTCATAACACACTTGGATCATTTTCTCTCTCTTCTATAATGCTAGCCTCTTGGGATTCTAGCGCACTTCTTCTCGGTAATGGGATTTTATCTTGGACTATCTATTATCTAGTGAAAGGTTGTTGTTGGGTTTTTCTCCCTTGTGAATAAAGGTTTCCCATGATATCTCTTGTGTATTTTGTGCATGGTTATCTTCTTGTGACCTTGGATAAATGTATGATGCAATTAATTCTTAGGGTTTATGATTCATGATGTTTATTCTATTGCAAAATTGAATAGAATGTTAACAAGTTGATCAAGCATAAAAATTCAACAGATACATGGTGTAGTGTTGGCACATGGTAGCATACAAGTGTTGATGTATGTGATAAGGTACATGGTTGATGTACTTGGTATGGTACATCGTTGATGCACGGTATGGTATAGGTTGAGGTAAATGGTATGGTATAGGTTGATGTGCATGGTTGATGCATGGTTGATACAGGTTTTGATACATGGTTGATGCTTGGTGCATGGTATATGGTTTTGGCATACGCTTTTGGTATATGGTTGGATGCATATCATTGATGTGTTGAGATACATATATTGTGATGGTATGTTGGTAATCTTGGTACATTCTTGGTACACATTTGGCACATGACTAGAGGCATGGTTTGATGATGTTGGACATATAGTTGAGAGATGTTCTTGGTGATCTTGGCATATGGTCTATTCAAGTGGATCTGGTTTAGCTGATGTTGAGTATCAACAGTGATGATAGGTTGATGGTGGTATATTGGCAGTGATAGGTTGATGATGGTATGTTAGTGACAGTGGCAGTGACAAGTTGATGTGACAGGTTGACTATGATAGGTTGACTATGATAGGTTGATGTTACAGGTTGAAGTGAAAGTGACAGTAATAAGTTGATTGATATATCAGTGACAGTATCAGTGGTAGTGACAAGTTGAGTCCACACTTATATTTCAAGGCAGTGGGATGGGGCAAGGAAAGGGGGTTGTAGCCTCCTTCCTATTGGAGCCGAAGAACTTAGGGAGTTGTAGATTCCTTTAGGTTGGATCATGTAAACTATGGTGTTGGAGCCTCCTTCCAATTATAGTTAGTAAATTAGGGAGTTGTAGCTTCCTTCAGGTTGGAGCATGTAAATAGGGGGTTAGAGCCTCCTTCCAGTTGGTGCTGGAGAATTAGAATTTGGTGCTTCCTATGAATAAATTATATATATATATAAGAAATCATTTCATGGTTTTATCCCATTTAGGTTTCCACGTAAATTCAGGTGTATTGTGTATTTGATGTATTTTTTTACTGCTTATGGTCATATGCTCATGATATATTGAATGCAATCATAAATGATATACTACTGATAAATTTGAATCTTATATATTGTGGTTAAAAGTGGTAAAAATTCTCATATTGATTCACCCCCCCCCCCTTCTCAGTAGTCCAATAATTGGTATCAGAGCAGGTTCCTTCAAGAAAATAGTTTAACCACTGGAAGGAAGATCATCGAGTATGCTATATTTTGGGTACCATAGTTTGATGGTCAAAATGGTCAGGGATATGAAATGTGAAGCATAAAAATGAAAGTGTTTTTACATGCACACGGGTATGATGTTTTGCAAACATTTTTTACAAGATACATCGGTTCAAAGAAACCGAAGACTGCAACCAAGAAGGAACTGAAGAGAAACAAAAAAATAGCAATGTATTTCATCTTGGGAGGATTACTGGATTCAATAAAGAATAAAGTGGGACAATTTCCATTAGCCAAAGAACTTTGAGATAAGCTATATAATGTCTACTCTGAGGGATCTCATAATATCACAGATCCAGAGCATACAAATCATAATAAAGAAGATGCTAAATCCGAACAAGAAGAAATATGCTCATCATGTCAAACAGATTCAAAAGAAGAAGATTGTGAAGAAGGCATAGTAGATCTTGAAGAAGAATTAATCGGTGTGTTAGATGAACTGAAGAAAGAAAGAGAGGAAAGAAAGTATATTAGAGAATAGTTGATCAAGCTAAAGTCAGGTTTTCAAATCCCTGAACAAGTCCAGTAGATGATTATGAACCTAAAAGTCCAAAAAGGAGAGACCCGAAGGATTGAAGAACATACAAAAATCAGTTGGAAGAAAAACAATGTTTGGAAGCCGAAATAGTAGCACAAAGAAATGAAGTAGAGACGAGAGAATATTTTGATAGATCATCTCAGATGATGAATAAAGAAGAAGAGGTTGAGAATCTTGAAGAAGAATTTGTCACATTGAGAGTTAAAATCATCAAGCTCAGCAAGAATGTTTAAGAAAGAGAAACATCCACATCATTAGTAAATAAAGTTGAACAGAAGAACTCCAAGTTTCCAAAAAGGAAGAATGAAGAAAAGGGTAAGAGTTATGCAGAATTCATCAAAGGCCCTATTAAGAAGGAATAATGAAATCCCTCAAAGAAGATCATTCTAGAAATGAATAAGACTCAAGAAGAAGATTACAGAAGAGACAGATATCAAATAAAATCCTACACTTTCAAGAATCAAAGAAGCTTCAATAATTATGAATGAAACAGCAGAAGAGAAGATCATGATCAACCAAGGCTTGAGTTCAGAAGGACTACATCACAAAGAAGATCATTCATTCCCAGGTATGAAAATGTAGTTTATGGTCATTTTTTTTGTTTGTACTAACTTTGGACATAAAGCTGCAGATTATAGAGCTTATGGAAGAAATGATCAAACAAGAAATGCATATGTGACTCCATATAATATTTAATGTTAAAAATTCCATAACTATGGACACATGACCCATTATTGTGTAAGTGTGATAGATCCCTCCATGAAAGAAAAAATCGTTGTCATATACACAAAGGTTTGGAGAAGAAAAGAAATATAAGAAGAGCAGGTGAATAAAGAACAGGTCCCATAGATTGCAATATTTTTAGTAGTGTGAGAAAGACAAGAAGAGAAGGTGAATAAAGCGAAGGTCCCATAGATCCCATGATTTTCAGTAGTGCGAGAAAGAAAGGAAGAGAAGGTGAATAAAGAACAGGACCAAGAGATTGTACTCTCAGGATTTTTAGTGCAAGATCATAATGAAGCCATAGGAAAATAGGAAGAAGTCAAAGATTAGGAAGATGATTAATCTGCATACGAAGAGGAAGATTACTCTGCATCAGAGTGGGTATTTTTCTTAGCCATCCAACTTGGAGACTCCCAATAAATATGAATGTTGAACAGAGGGAATCTAAGTAGCATCTCTACAGATCAAAGAACTATCTTTTGAGTAGTTTAAAGTGTTTGCAGATTAGTTTGATGACATAAGTGTGGAATGTCTTGTAACAGTTTGGTTTTGGAACACATACCCATGCAGGTGTCATTTGGCAGTTAAATAGACATAGGTTCATGATTGTATTACACGTATGTATTTAGGAAGGGATATATTCAGTATAGGTTGTTTCAGACATGTACAGTATGATTTGTAGATAGAGAAGACCAGTTGACATATTTGATTTAATCTGAGAAACAAGAATATGTGATGATCATTTGCAGCAGAGAATCCTTCATAATAGTACAATGACAAATGGGTCATCATTGTGGATAGTTGAGTAGCAGATTTATGGATAGAGATGGATTTATGAGATCATTGGTAGGTCTAGACAGAGTATATTTACAATTGGAATCAGTGGAATCAGTGGAAAAGTGAGATGCTTAGAAGGTACAGAAGACATGGGTCAAAGAAGATTCATAACAGTGGATTAACAATTGGAATCATCAATGGAAGTCATATTGTCATAAGGAAATCATTAAACAATATGGTCAAGTGAACATGACAAGTAAATGAAGAAATCAAGTATTGAATTATCTTTATATATGACAGTGAATTACAAGAGGAAGCACCAATGGACAAGCAGCCCTAGAAGAGAGGAAAGGAAACATATATAGGTATTCCTACATTGATCTACACTACATCTTGCAGATAATTCAAGGGGAGAGAATCATCAGAGAAATATATCAAGAAAGAAAGATAAGAAGCATGCAGACAAGGAGAGTTATCATTTTTCCCATGATGTCAAAGGGAGAGAAAAAGAAAGATCATAAGAGTAATATTCAAGCACATGAAGTCAGAGATGGATTATTCAGAGAAGGTATACTTTCAGGGGAGTCACTCATTATTGATATCAAAGAGAAGAGGAACTTGGAAAGAAACATGAGGAGAGAAACATGTGAAGAGAAAGAACAAAAGCATGAAGATAGGGGGAGCAGTCCCAAGGAGAGATACCATTTTCCATTTATGTCAAAGGGGGAGAGAAACATCAAGAGAAACATTGATGAGGAGTGATGGTCATAGGGGGAGCATGAGTAATGGAGTATGAGTGTTTCCATAAATGTTGGTGTTGCCATCAATGCCAAAGGGGGAGATTGTTGGATAGTTGGTTTTCATTGATGTCAACCATTAGAGAATTTGAGATAGCCCTAAGTTGTGATCGAGATTGATGGTGAGTTAGTTTCCATTGATGTCAATAAGATTGGTTGATATCAGCAGATGTGATGGGTGCATTTGATGAAGTCTACAAGAAACCCAGAGGTGTGGTCATGATACCTGGAGTTGTTTTGAGGAATAAGAAAATGAAATACAATGTAAATAGAGGTAACACACTCTTAGAAGGATAATCCTCTTCATGTCATTTCCAATGGTAGTTTGTATGCCACATGGTTCCTCACGGTTAGGGATATATGACCCCATGAAGTTAGAAGCCCCGAATAATGGTTAAAGAGCCCTTAGTTGGTTACAAGTCAGTTAATGAAACAATTAAGTGGTTGTAACAAGAAACCCATAAATTAAGGAAATAGGTTACTTAGAAAAAGTATAAATACACCTCAAGGAGTCTCTCATAAGTACAATTCACACACATTCATTGAATATCTATCTTGTGATAATATTTGGTCTATTGGTGAATCTGAGGTTGAGTCTGAGGTAGTGGAGAAATTGTGAAGGAAGAGCAAATGTTTCAAAGCTGTAGGGAGTTTGGGTTTTACTGTAACCCTACTTAAGAAGACCCTCACGAGTCATCTTGAGGGTGTCACAAAATGCACCCCGTATGTTGTCTAGTACTTGTCACGTGATGCCCCCCGAGACATGAGGTGTTAGCCTCATGAGGACAAGAAAAAAGAGGAAAAATATGCTAGTGCCAGGTTGTTGAGGACTAAGGTAAACCAACAGGTCTATGTATTAGGATCAGAGGCACCAGGTCAGTTACAAATGTAAAGGTAAGTTATTCTATGTGTTATGAGGTTTCATCTTGGTAATATTGTGGAGCATGCTTGAGGCATGACATTGTGAGTTTTTGTATAAGCCTTGAGGCACATATTGGATATATGATACATGTTGGTTGAGGTACATTATTGTTGCATATCTTGGATATATTGGCACATGGTCATGGTAATTGGTTGAGGCATATCATGAGTGATATGGCACATGTTTGAGGTACATGGTCTATGGATGATTGGCATGTTTTTTGAGGTATATGGTAGCACATGTATGAGATACATCTCTTGGTGATGTTGGTACTTGGTTGAGGTACACCTTTGATAATACTTGCTTGGTATATCTAATGGTACATGGTGTATGGAATGATTGAGACATATCATGAGTGATATGGTATATGGTTGAGATACATTGTTTATACGTGGTGTAGTGTTGTCACATGGTATGATACATGTGTTGATGTTTGTGATATGGTACATGGTTGTTGTACTTGGTATGATACATGGTTGATGCATGGTATGGTATTGCTTGATGTACATGGTTGAGGTACATGGTATGATACAGGTTGACGTGCATGGTTAATGCATGGTTAATACAAGTTTTGGTACATGGTTGATGCTTGGGGCATGGTACATGGTTTTGGCATACGCTTCTGCTATATGGTTTGTTGCATATCATTGATGTTTTGAGATACATATATTTTGATGGTATGTTGGTGATCTTGGTACATTATTGGTACACATTTGACACATGACTAGAGGCATGGTTTGGTGATGTTGGACATCTAGTTGAGAGATGTTCTTGGTGATCTTGGAATATGGTCTATGCGAGTGGATCTGGTTTAGTTGATGTTGAGTATCGACGATGGTGACAGGTTGATGATGGTATATTGAAAGTGACAAGTTGACGATGGTATGTCAGTGACAGTGGCAATGACAAGTTGATGTGACAGGTTGACTATGACAGGTTGATGTGACAGGTTGACTGTGATAGGTTGACAGTGATAGGTTGACGTGGCAGTGACAGTAACAGGTTGACTGATATATCAGTGGTAGTGATAGGTTGACTGATATATCAATGGTAGTGATAGGTTGATTCTACACTTATATTTCAAGGCGGAAAGATGGGGCAAGGAAAGGGTTGTGTAGCCTCCTTCTAGTAAGAGCCAGAGAACTTAGGGTTTTGTATCTTCCTTCGGGTTGGAGCCTGTAAACTAGGGGGTTGTAGCCTCCTTCTAGTTTTAGCTAGTAAATCAAGGAATTGTAGCTTCCTTCAGGTTGGATCCTGTAAATAGGAGGTTGGAGCCTACTTCCATTTGGTGCTGGAGAATTCGAAGTTGGTGCTTCCTATGAATGAATTCTTGATATATATAAGAAAGCATTATGTGGTTTTATCCCATTTGGGATTCCACGTAAATTATAGTGTATTGTGTATTTGATGTGATGTTGGTAATGCTTATGGTTATATGCTCATAATATATTGAATGAAATCATAAATGATATATTATTGATAAAGTTGAAGTTTATAAATGATATACTACTAATAAAGTTGAATTTTATATATACTACAAGAACTAATCTCAAAAGTTCCTTCATTTAATTTGCCCCGTGTCCTATTTTGTTACTCAAATGATGCAATTATTCCAATCAGTCATAATTTGTATTGGTTTGGGCTCACAGAAATATTTTTACTCTCAAACATGAGTTCATCAATTATGAACTTGATAATCATTGGAAAATAAATGTTTTCACCAAATTTCGTTTATTCTATGGGACTTTGAAAAAACAATCATGGATCCTTTTAATTTATTTCTTGTGGGTTTGGGATTTGCATTGATGGATTTATTTTAGTGGGAAAATGCCCAATGATTTTGAAATCAAACAACATCTTCTACTCTTTTACGAGGTCACATGTGACAAGCTTAATAGAGAATAGATTTGTGAAATTTTAATGCCTTGTATTTTCAATTTTTTCATAATTGAAACATATGGATTATAAACATTGTTTGGCATTGACTTGGAAATGCAAAGCTAGAAATGAGCATATAATATTCTCTATCAACATTTTATCATAATATCCTAACCTTAATCTGACAACATATTTACTAAATTATTATGCAAGCTCTATCTGTATGGCCTTACGAACATGTCCTTAATTGAATTTATGAAGAAAGTGCAATCCCACTTTCCAATCCTTGGAATGCATCTTAACTATTAAATTAATTTTATTAAAGAAGGTAAGTTTCTTGCATTAGTTGGAAAAATTAGGAATACCTACTGATAATAAGATCTTTTTATAACTGCTTATTAAATATCAGTGCAAAATGTTCACTCTATGGATTGTGAGGCTTACCGACAACATTGTATGACCAATTCTCTTTCAGATAAACACCCAAAAAAATAATTGTCATTACTTCAAGATATCTAACTACAAAGGTTGTTTATAGTTCATACATGTGGCTGATTAGGCTTACTATACTCCTAAAATTTCAAACCTCTACATGTCTAATTGGAACATTTTCTTATCAACATTTAGACTCAACTTTAGGAAAATGACCAAATATTACAATGTTGTAAGGATTGTGAGGAAGCATGTCTAGAATACTACTTAATTAAATATATAGCTTCAACCTTGAAGAGGGTTATATTTATACATAACTTATCAAACATCCATAACTACTTTTAAGTAAATAATATTTTCCAACTAGTAAGTTTATATATGTTTCAATTGGAAGTTTACTTATACCTTATACATGATTTTTTCTATAAATTGGACTACTTCATTTGTCCTAGAAATAATTTGTTTAATGTTGTCCATTGTCTACAAGGCACCTTCTAGCCTTAAGATTTTTTTCTTAATTGAATTTCTAAAGAAAGTGCAAGTATTTCCAAGCCTTAGAATGCATCCTAAGTATGTAATTAATTTTCTTAAAGAAGGTAAGTTTCTTGTATTAGATGGAGGAACTAGGAATACCTACTCACAATAAGATCCATCTATATCTGCTTATTAAAAATCAATGCAAAATGTTCACTCTACAAATTGTGAAGCTTATCGACAACATTGGATGACCAAGTCTCTTTCATCTAGGAACTCGCAAACAACAATTATCATTGCTTCACTCTAAAAATTGTGAAGATTATCGAAAACATTGGATGACCAATTCTCTTTCATCTAGGAACTCACAAACAACAATTACCATTGCTTCAATATATCTAACTATAGAGTCTATTTTCAAGGAGATTCTTTGATGTGTGTGTAAGGTGAACATTGGTTAGATCTCCTATGAAATCATTTTAATTATATTATTCATCTTATTGTTAAAGCAACAAAATGTTGTGTATTGTGTTTAAATTTAATTTTCCCCCTGGTGACTTCATTGAAAAATTGCAAACCTTAAGCTTTGATGACTTGTCCACTCCTAGTAAAGGTCCCATTCTAAAATAGTTACTTAAGGCTTTTTTATGTGGCCGATAAACTGAGATTCATTCACAAAATATAAAAACCATGCAAACACACGAGAATGGAAAATAAATCTTTTTTATTCCTTCTCCATCCTAACTATTACAATGGAAGTTCAACCCCTTATAACTATTATCTAAGATTTACGAAAAAAACTAATTTTAGAAAAACAGTTAATTTTAGGAAATTCTCGCATGACTCTAAAAATAACCAATAACTAAGAGATAACTAGAGTGACACTATTTTTCAACTCGCTTTTCTGATTAAGTTCATAAACTAAGAGATCACTGATAATTAAAAATTTAAAAATTCCTGTAAAAACACTAAAACCCCAATTTGAGGACTTATATGAAGGAATTTGGCATTGGAAAAGTGTTGAAACGATGTCCTATCTAAATAATCAAATCAAAAAGGCAGTGAAATATTCAAGATGCAACTCCCTGTAAAATTTCATCCCAAATGGATAATCGAGTCAAAATTTATGACCCTCAAAAAATCCCTACATCATTCTCCTATGGTTGAAAAGAATGCAGCTCCTACAAGTTACTTTCTTCAAACTGTTGCCACTTAACAAGATCTAGGTTCAACAAGTCCCCCTCTCTAATCCATGTACTCTCTTTTGGCGCTACGCCTTACCACTAGACCATATATCAATTGTATTGGCCTTGTCGAGTATGAAAGGTCTTGTTATCTAAAATATGTGCAACATTTTCCTTTTTCTTGCTTGGCATGGCTCGTTGCCAATCTACCTCTACCTCATTGTCATCACCTAGATCATCCCCATGGAAGATATACAAATCAGAAATGTTAAACATAGGGGAGATATCAATATCAGCCGATAAATCGACCTTATGAGCATTGTCGTTGATTTTCTTAAGAATCTTGCAAGGACCAACTTTCTTATACTTCAATTTGTGGTAGGTTCCTCTAGGAAACCTCTCTTTCCATAAATAAACCATCACCAAATCACCTTCATTGAATACTTGGTATCATCGATGAGCATCTTTTATAAAAAAATTATGTTCATTATTGGCTTGCAGTTGTTATCTCACCTATTGTTGCAACTGTTGCATGTGTTCTGCAAATGCTTCCCCAACATCATTGATCCTATCCACAAGTGGTAGATGTACCAAATCTGGCACACCCATAGGATTTCAACCATAAACAACCTAAAATGGAGATTTACCTGTAGATATATTCACTAAACTATTATATGAAAATCTTGCTTGAGGTAAAGCTAAATCTCACTGCTTGGGATTTTCTCCAACAATGCTCTGTAGTAGGTTTCCCAAACTCTGATTTACTACCTCAGTTTTCCCATTTGTTTAGGGGTGATAGGCATTGTTGAACTATAACTTAGTCACCATTTTCTTCCATAAATTCCTCCAAAAATGACCCAAGAACCAAGTATCTCTATCATAGGTAATGGTTTTTGGAACCCCATGTAATCTAACAACTTCTGGAAAAAAAAAATTATGCCACCCTCGATGCATCACTAGTTTTCTTGCAGGCAATTAAATGAGTCATTTTAGAGAACCTATCAAAAACCACAAAAATATAATCATTACCTCATTGTGTGTTTGGGAGCCCCAACACAAAATCCATGCTCAGACATGTCCATGGGCCTGTGGGCACTGGTAATGGAATATACAACCCTATGTTTTTTTAGTGTCTTTTAGCCATTTGGAAAATCCTACACCATGCCACATACATGGTTATATAATTTTTCATCTTCAGCCAATAATACTTATCTTCAATTAAGGCTAGCATCTTATCCTTTCCAAAATTTCCTGCCAACCCACTACTGTGAAGGTATTTGATAATAGTTTCCCTCATTGAACCAATTGGAATGCATCGTTGTTTTCATTTGAAGAGGTAGCCATCTTGCATAAAATATTCACCCTAATTAATATCCATGTTCCCAGTGACTGGATTCTTCAACTATTCCACAATCTCTCGAAAATCATTATCAGATGCATAGAGATCCTTTAATGCAGCAAAACCAATTACTTTATTTTCCATGGTTTTCAAAAGAACAATACACCGACTCAGAGCATATGCAACTTGATTTTTTCATCCTGATTTGTGCTTCAGAAAAAAGGTCTATCCTTGTAAGAAAGAAACCCATTTTGCAGGTCTATTGTTCAATTTATTTTGGGTGTTTACATATTTTAATGCAATGTGATCAATAAATAACACAAACTCTTTTGACACTAAATAATGCCTCCAATGTTTCAATGCTTTCACAATTTCATACAATTCTACATCATATGTGGAGTATTTCTTTCTTACCTCATTCAAATTTTCACTAAAGAATGCAATTAGTCTATCTGCTTGGCTAAGTACAGCTCCAATGCCTACATGTGAAGCATCATAGTCTACCTCAAACACTTTATAAAAATTCAGTAAGGATAATATGAGTGCCTCAGTTACCTTTTTCTTTAGAAAATTAAAACTTTCCTCAGCTTCATTGGTCCACATGAATGTCTTTCCTTTGGTGTAATCTATTATGGGTGCAACAATATTGCTAAAATTTTGAATAAAGTTTCGGTAAAAGTAGTCAGTCCATGAACACTTCTTACCTTTGTTATGCTCCTAGGACTAGGCCACTCCAAAATTTCTCTAACCTTCTCTGAATCCATCTTGACTCCTTCTGTCGAGATGACAAAACCCATAAATACCAAACTTTCTTATAGGAACCTACATTTCTTTAGGTTTGCATAAACTTGTTGATGTTTTCTCAATGCATCCAATATAATTTTTAAATGATGCAAGTGATATTCTTTGTTGTTACTAAAAACTAGGCTGTCATCAAAATAAACAACAACAAACTTACCAATATAAGGTCGAAGAACAATGTTCATCAACTGCATGAAAGTACTAGGTACATTGGATAGCCCAAATGACATCACTATCCATTCATATAGTCCATCCCTGGTCTTGAAGGAAGTTTACCATTCATCCCCTTTGTGAATCCGGATTTGGTGGTATCCACTTCGCAAATCAATCTTACTAAAATATTTAGCTCTGACTATCACATCCATCATGTCGTCCAAGTACGGTATAGAAAATTGATAATTTGATGGTAATTTTATTGATTTCTCTGCTATCTGTGCACATCCTCCATGTATTATCCTTTTTTGGAGTCAACAATGTCAGTACAACACATGGACTCATGCTTTATCTTACCAAATCTTTCGTTATAAGTTCTATCACTTGTCAGTTGATCTCTGCATGTTGTGTAGGACTCATCCTATATGCTACTTGATTAGGTAAAGACGATCCTAGGTTTAGATCAATGTGATGTTGAATATCCCTCTTTGGTGGAAGACCATCAGGTAGTTCATTAGGGATAACATCAACATATTCTTGTAGTAACTTGGCCACTTCGGTAGGAATTGGTACATCTTCCACATCTCCTTTTTGAACTATTAATGCATAGCAGAATCCTGTTGCCTTCATTTCCTTAACAAACTCTCTTTCTGACAACATATTCTCAGTTTTTCCCTCATCCTTAAGGGGAAATAAGACGACTTTCGATCCATCCTTCCAAAAGGGGTAGGAAATATTTCCTCCATCATGCATGAATTTTTCTATCATATTGCCAAGGCCTCCCAAATAACAGATGACATGCATCGATCAGAATTAAATCACACCATACTTCATCTTTATAAGTCTTACCGATGGAAAACTTGTTCAAACATCTTTTATTAATGGTGACTTCATTCCTCTTTTTGAACCATTCAATTCGGTAAGGATGGGGATGTGTTTCACGATGTAATTTCAACTTATCTACCATCTCTTTAGAAACCATATTCTCACAACTACCACTATCAACAATATCTTGACATACCTTTCCCCCAAAAGTGCATCTGGTTCGAAAAATATTTGTCTGAAGCCAAGAATCTTCATTGTCTCCACTCTGCCTTTTCTCTTTTTGGGGAATCACCATTGACCTATGTATCATGAGAATCTCCCCCATATTAGGCAGGACTTCAGATTTAGCTTCTTCTTCTTCATTCTCAGTTTGGACCAAGTTCAAACTAGGTTTTTTTCCTTGCTCTGGATCTTGCATGTTATAATTTGGGCATTCAAATGCTCGATGACCCTCTACACCACACCTGAAACACACATAAGGTCCTCCTATTCCACCATTGTAACCTCTACCCCTTTGAAATCCTCTTCCTCATGGTTGATTTAGGTTACCTTGTCGAGTATCTTGTTCTTTTTCATCTCCTTAGGATGATTCACCTCTTCCATAGTTAAAACCACCCTATGAGGCAGACGATGTACCCCTCCTTGCTAATCTACTCATTTGAGAAAATTGTCGGTTTTTATTTTCCTTGGCCTTTAAGGCTAATTGGTATGCCTCTTCCATATTGTGAACCCTATGCATGCTCAATTCATCTTGAATAGAAAATTTTAAACAATTCACATACCTTTCATCCAATTACTCATTAGTTTCCTGGTGATCCATGCAAATGGACAACTAATAAAACTTGTTTGTGAGTTCCTCCATGGTGGACAGGTTTTGTTTCAAGTTTTTAAATCTACGAAAAAGGGTATGGGCATAGTCCAGAGGAAAAAAAAATTCTCGCAATTTTTTTCCATCTTGCCCCAAGTCCTAATTCTGTCTTTTTTTTTTTTTTTTTTTTCTTTCTGCACATGATCCCACCAAATCATGGTGTGACCCTTCAACTTGGTGCATGCAAATTTCACCTTCTTTTCCTCTGGCATAGGCTTCCATTTAAAAAAGAAATCCATGGCGTTCAAACAATCTATTAACTCCTTTGGTTTAAGATTCCATGCATATTCTGAAACTTCCATCTTGATCCTATCATTTGTCCCTTCTAGAGCCCTGGGCATCCTTTCTTTAAAAGTCGTGTGCTCTAATTGTTCTTCTTCATGTTTTTCATGTATATACATCTCCTTGGTTGTATCTGCATCGGACACTTCTCTTTGTATTATTCTCTGACTAGCCAACATGTTTGTAAGATATGTTTCTTGCCTTTAGAGATTTTCTTTGTGCATATGAGCAAGAATTGTTCTTCCTCTTCCTCTCCCATCCATCTTCCTACTCTGATACCATATGATGTAGCCATTAAAATGAGATTCATTCACAAGATATGAAAACCATGAAAACACACGAGAATGGAAAATAAGTCTCTTTTACTCCTTCTCCATCCTAACTATTACAATGGAAGTTCAACCACTTATAACTATTATCAAAGATTTTTGAAAACAACTAATTTTAGAAAGAAAGAAAAAACTAATTTTAGGAAATTATCACATGACTCTAAAATTGACCAATAACTAAGAGCTAACTAGAGAGACACTATTTTTCAACCTTATTTTTTTATTAAGTTCATAAACTCAGATATAATTGATAATTAAAAATTTAAAAATTCTCGTAAAAACATTAAAACCCCAATTTGAGGCTTTATATGAAGGAATTTGGCCTCGGAAAAGTGTTGAAACAATGTTTGATTCTGAATGATTAGATATACATGGTAGTGAACTCTTCGAGATGCAAATCCCTGTAAAATTTTATCCCAAACGGATAACCAGGTCAAAAGTTATGACCCTCGGAAAATCCCTGCATCACTTTTTTATCATATGTTCCACAAATGATATTTGTTCACTTCACCATGCCCATTAGTTGGCACTTTGGAGTAGTATTTTTGTAGTGTTCATCCATTCATTCATGGGCCTTTTGATACATGTATGTAATCAACTTACAATTCATCACTTACATACCATCAATCATGCATTGCTTGTGTCTGAGTTATGGTAGACATGCTAAAATTAAGGAAATGTCCATCTTCACTAGCATTCAATGCATATTTTAAGTATATCATGTAAAATTAAAATATAGCACAAACCATACTAACAATACAAAGTGTCATTTTCTTAATTCATATATCTGTGTGGCTTAGCTAGTGTGACTTCATATTTAGTGGCATCAAAACGTTTAATGACACAAAGCATTGGCAATTGTGCTCAAACATTTATTGAAACATTTGTTGAAAGCGAGAAATGACGCTCTAGTGTTAGTGGGATGGTAAGATTTTTCCCAATTTTATGTAAAAAGTTGAGTGCATCAACCCACAATTTACTGGAGCACAACTGGGCTATTGATGGTCAAGGTAAAACTTGGGCAAGCAAAGTGAGTAGCTTTGCATAAATGCATTTTGTTTCATTGCTAGAAGTTTAATGTGTTCTATTTATTTTTTATGAATTTATCATTGCTACATAACATTAATTCAAACAAAGAATCACATCTTCAATCAAATTCTTGGTTTAAAAGAAGAGTGTTTTATACATGGAGATGTGCTACAACAAGTACTTCATATCTAAATTGAACACAATGAATCTCCAATTGATTATCTTGACATGTGGGATTATGCCACGGGATCAACTTGAAATATATATAATTTGTTTCTAAGGAAATCAAAGGGATGCTCCCCACATCCATGGATGGCATCTCTAGAAAACCCATTGGCATAGATTATTGTGTCTCGCTCAAGGGGATTTGAACTAGGGCTTGCTGGCACAAATCTAGTCAAATGCCTAATAGCATTGGCCATGACTAGTTGAGTTAACCCATACATACATATGTATATGTATGTATGTATGTATGTATGTATGTATGTATGTATGTATAGAGTGATGGAGCAACAACATGGGGGGAATGGTGATGTTAGGGTTCAAAATGACAATTTTAACTAGAACAATATGAAGCCCCTACATAGGGGTAATAAATCCCACCTTTCATCGCTAGCAAATGATGTACAACATTCAAATAAGATGGTTGGAAATATTTGAAATCACTTTGATCAAGTTTCCCACCTGTTTGTATTATCCCTTTCAAAATATTACAGTCACACCAATGCACGTCCCAATCCCTCACCAATGACAGAATACCAAGGACATTGTCTTGGAATGGATTTCATCACTTCCCTGCAAAGCTCTAACACCCCAAAAATATATCACATACCCCAAGACTCAAACTCCCAACCAACACCATTTTATTCCTTGAAAGAGCTACCAATTCACATATTGGAACTAGAGGGTAGTCTCATTGAGTCTAAAAGTTAAAGTACCAATCCTTCCCCCTCTATAAATTCTCCACCCATGTTGAAAATGGGTATGAAATAGGTATCAGAGGTATCTTAAAGTCCTCCTCATGATGATATAGAGGAAGGGGACTTGGACGTGAGCACACTAATAGATATGTCAATTATGGAAGGTCAAAATAGCTCTTTAACAATGCCTTCCATAAAAAAATGACATTGTATAAGATTGCAAACAAAGGAAGCATAACAACAATGAAATGGGTTAGAGATGGTGGCCACTAGCAATCCCCCACTCATTAGAGGAAGGAAATCATACCTCACACATGAAAAATAGAAGGAAGAGAAAGAAATCACAACTAGAAGACATCTTATTATCGCAAGGGAACTTATAAGGGTATCCCCTATTATAGGTTTGAAATGATCTTGATATCTCATAATCTAAGAGGATTAAGGCCAACCTCATCACAATCTTCCCTAAAAATGATGGTGTATAAACATAATCCTAATGTAATACTCTTGCAAGAGACCATGTGTACAAAATTAGAAGAAAATAATTAATTAAAGAAGAGCTTTCTATATTGGACATTCTTGGCCATGAGCTCATCTAGGAAGTTAGGTGGATTGGCCCTCAGGTGAAAATCCTCCTTGGCCCTACATACTACAATAATCTCTCCACATCTCATCACTGCAACCATTTTTTCTCAAGCTCTCAAATGTGAAGTAGACCTTACTAATTTCTATGCCCTTAATCATCGTACAAAGGATCTTTGGGAGGGACTAGTGGACTCTAGAAATTTAAACCTTCCACACTTCATTGTAGGTGATCTGAACTTTACCACCCACCATTCCTAAATATTGGGGGAAATCCTTCTTTGATCCCCTTCTTGAATTATTGATAAACATTATGGACAATTTCATTCTTGTGGATGTTGATCCCATCAAGTCAGAGCCCTCTTGGTCAAATAAAATATACGGATCTTAGGAAATCTGCAAGTGAATGTTGATAAAAAATTTGGTCACCTATATTTTCTCACTCCTTGAATAACAAAAAAATTGAAATCAAAAGAATAAAATTTTGAACGATTATAATTTCATTATGTATTCCATGGTCTCAGCTTCGTCATGCATTTCTTGGATTCAAAATCCAAGTTCATATTCTCAATATATCCAGGTTTTCGTCTAACTTCCCAAAGAGCACTTCTCCCATGTGCAACAAAGCTAATTTTTCTTGGAACCATGTCCAATTTCTTGGAACCACATTCAATTCTTGGAATGTTTTGAACCATGTTCAATTTCTTGTAACCTCGTATTATCTTGGAACTTCTCTTTATCCCATACTTAAACTTTTTCCAACTCCACTCACTCTTCCCTACTTCGTCTTATTTCCACTCTTCCACATTTCCACTCTTCCACACTTAGAATTTTTCTCCATTTCCCATCCACTCCTCTCTTCTATACTTAGTTTCATTTTTGAATTTATTTACACACTCTTTCCTCCTCTCTTCTTTTCTCTTATAATCTTCATACTTAGAATTTTTTGTATCTCCTTATCCCTCCATCTTTCCTCCCTCTTCTCCTCACCCTTGTAGTCCCATACTTAGAAACTGTTTGGGATTTCTCCCTTACTCACTTACCACCGTGGGTTCATACATCAATTTTGATCCATCCCACACCTTATATATCCCCTCCTTATCTCTCTTCCATGCACCATGGGTTCACTCACCTCCGTGGGTTCATACCCATTATCCCTCCACACCCCCCTCAACTCAACAACCCACCTCTCTCTCCTCTCTCGTTCAACTTTCTCCATTAACATTTATCCTAAGTCCTTCTCTATTTTAGTATCAACCAATCATGAAACGTGTTAACCAACCATTTCATGACACATGGAAACCAATGAAATCGTTTTGTGTGGTGACCTATTGTATCAATTGACACCATGACACATGGTAGCCAATGAGACCATGACACATGGAAACCAATGGGACTATGACATGTGTTGACCAATTATGTGATGACATGTGGCAGCTAGTGGTATACAATGGAATTGTGAGATGTGGCAATGGCGTGGATGTTTACTGGGCTATGATTCACTGATTATTGGGTGTTGACTAGGTGCTTAGTGGAGGATGACTGTGCAATCAAAATTTTAATTAATTCATGAATTTTCTAAGGTTCAAGCATCCAAGTCTCCATAGCCTCTTCATGCTTCACATGTAAGGTATGTTTAACTTTTCTATATATACATTACATAACCAAACACAACAAATGCATGTGGGATATATATTTTAACAAAATTCGATTTTTAAATGAAGGAGGCAAACTTAAATGAAGGGCCGAGATCAACCCATGAGATTTGATGAATGATTATTGAGCAGGGATTTTTCAAAGGTCATATCTCGATATCCGGGAGTCGGATTTGGAAAATATATACCTCGTTGCAAAGGTAATTTGACAAGGAATGTGGTGGAACAGGTTTCAAGAGCTAAAATTAGCCATGATACTCTCAAAAATTGAAAGAACAATCAGCTATGTTTTTATGTTTTGTTGATAAATCTGTTTGGTACCTCGACTTCACGAGCTTATATCTTGAGATCCAGAACTCCAAAGTGCACTCAGAAGGACTCGTTGGAAAGATGATATGATGAATATTTCATATAAAATGGTTTCCATGGATGAAAGGTCAAATATAGTGCCCAGAAAATTAAAGCACGGTCCACTTTTAAAAAGGAAATCAATTTGCAATTTCAAAATAAAAATTTAGTCAAACATTTTTATTAAATATGAAAGGGTCCACTTCAAGACATGAGTGTCAATGATACAAAGTCATTAATTAGACTTAAATGAGGTATTAATTAAAGTGATTATTCCAAGAAGAAAAGTGTATGGAAAATTCAAGAAGAGAAAACCCTAACTACTTCAAGAAGTTAGAAGAACATATTTTTAAAAAACAAGAGAGGACTCCATCAAAGGGTTGGAAGCGGGCAATCATAAGATTAGAATAGAAGGGTCCATCCATCAACATGCAACCAATATTTTAATCAACAAATAAAGATATTCATTCTTCTCCTTCTTCTTCTACACTATTTTCTTAAGGCTTTATGCTTGAAGTTTTGAACCAAGCATAATGTTGAGTCTTCAGTTTCTTTCTTGTATTCTTCAAAGACTTGTCCTTTATAAGATCATGGAGTATTTACAACCATATATGTGACGCCAGATGTAAGCCAATATTTTCTATTGGTTTCATTGAGATTTATCCCTTGTGTTTGACAAGCTTCATTTCTGAACACTTAGTTAATTGGTTTACTAAAATGTTTTGTATTGTTGAATATCTTTATGAAACTCCACAGAGAACTACTCCAGGGTTTTACTTTAATGATTTCTCAAATATTGGTATTTTTGAGCATGATATTTTTTAAGTATTCCCATCAAATTCTTTCAATTTATGAATGCATAACTCATTTAAAGTTCTTTGAAATGATCAAAATTGCTTCATCCTTTTTCTTGTGAGAAGATATGGGTGTATCATCTACTTGCATGTGATTTAGAGGGTTGCATAAATGGTGTTGAGTATGTATATATTATGATATTGAAGCCTTCCTTAAATATTTTTATTGTAAAGAAGCTACTTGTTGCACATAAAGATCAGATCAGGTTATTAAAGAACCATTTAATATATAAAGAAATAAAGACTTGGGGTTTGTTGTCTAGCATTCTCCCTAATCCAAGATATTCAAGATATATCTTTCAACCAAAGAGGAGTACCACCTCTATAAAAATGCAGGGGGATTCATATCCTCATGAGGTTGTTGTTTGGACCTTAACAAATCTAGACATCAATAGTGCCTTGACCCCTATCTCATCGAAGAATCTCTTATTATGAGTCTCTCTACCCATAGATCATCGGTCCTTAAGGAGTTATATTTTGATCACCATCCCATCAAGCTAAATCTCATAATGGGAGGAAAAAATCCACATGCCCCATCTAAATTCAATTCCCATTGGATGATGTATGATGAATATAATGCTTTGATTAGAGAGAACTAGAGAAAATTCATGCATGAAGTGGGAGACCCTGCTATGATCTCCCTTTAGAGAAATAACATACAGGCAAAGGCCATTACCATGGCATGGTAAAAAATGAAATTCCATTAGGATTAAAGGGCCCTCCATACTATGGAATTGAAAATATTATCACTTAAGGGTACATACAAAGATACAAGGTTCAATGAGAAAGCACTTCAGGACCTTGACACATTGGGGAAAGAAAAATATATACTCCTGCACTGAAAGGAGGATAAGTGGTGAATGAAGAATAGGGCCATTTGGATCTTAATGGGAGACAAAAATACAAAATCCTTTCACTAGTGGGCCTAGGCTCACAAATCCTTTAACACTATTTGGAAAATAAAGGACTATATAGGGGAAAACTATATATATATATATATATATATATATATTGACTAAATTGCAAAGGCAATTGTACACCACTACAAACAAGTGCACACTAAACCTCCATGGTAAAATATAAGAGATGATATGGCTTCAATTTCCTTTTTCGATGGATGGATAGATGATACAAAAAGTTATCTCTCGTGTGGCATATTATAATGGAAGAATTGCTCAAGGTACTAAAATATTTTCAATTAGGGAAAGAACTGGATCCATATGGTTTAACTCTTAAATTCTTCATGGGTTTTTGGGATATTCTTGCATCTAATATATTGGCAATGGTGGAGGAATCCAAATCTACTAGTAAGATTCATTCTCCTTTTAATGCTACCTTCATTGCAAATATCCCAAAAGAAGGGGTGCCCATAGGTTTTGAACAATATAGGTCCATATCCTTATGCAATTGAGTCTACAAGGTCATCTAATCCCTTTCTATCCAAGGACATCTCCCCTAATAAATTTGGTTCCAAAAAAACCATAATATGCATGATGTAATTTGGGGCTATGCCTGAAAATAGTGCCATTTTTGTTAAACTTGCAATGGACATCATCCAAACCTGCGTTGGTTTAATTGTTCAAATAGAACCTCACATAATTGTCCCATATGTCAAGTGTAAATCCCTTACTTTCCTACTGAAATGAAACTCATTAAGATTTGATCCTCAATGGGAAAGCAGAAAGTCCCTCTTCTTTCCTATTGAACTATTCACTCATGTGTGCGTGTTGAAGAGAAACGAGGTACTATCAAGCTGCTAAATCTAATCTATCTTTGACCAGAATTTAGCTCTAAGTTTGAACTTCCAAAAATTTCATTTGTTGCCTTTTAGGACAACAAACAATTAGGTAACTTTCTGCTGATAATTTTTGTGGTTAAGTGTTCTTTTTCGGTGCCCTTTCAAGTGTTTTCATACCAATGATTAGCACATACAATAATACTCAAAACACATAACACTCCTCACAATATTTACAACTCTAAATGTTGATCTACACTTCTAAGCATGCATGAAAAATGACACATAATTTTTTGGTCAACATGACCCTGGAAAAACCCCCATGGAGAAAACCAGTTTGGAGTAGATGTATATAGAAGGCCTCAAAGAAAAATGTACAACACGGAAAAAATATACAAGTGAACCTGGTACAATAGAAACCCTTCTCGGATGCCTTGGAGTCCCTTGAAGATGTTTCTGCTAGCCTCTTGAAGATAGGCACCCTTTTCCTTGGTGCACCCCTCTTCCTTAGCTAACCCTTGGACCTCTTTCCTTGTGCCTTTTCATTGACCTTGCCTTTGCTTGTTCCTTTAACCCTTGCCTTGCCTTTTCTTTTCCCTTGTTTAAGCACCCTCCTCTCAAGAGTGCCTCCCTCCAAGTGATGGTGTGCATTATTCTCAAGTGTGCCCCTCCTCTAGTAAAACTCCACAAATGAGCACCCTCCTTCACCATTGCACCCTCTACACTCTGGAGTGCACCTAAGAATGATGAATGAGGTTCCTCCTCAAGGTGTGCCTTCCTCTCCAAGCTTGATGTGCCCTCCTTCTGCCAAAGTGCACCCTGTTAGTGCACAATTTGTAGTCGGAAGTAAAGGAAAGGTGAGAGAAAGGAAAAATGGAAAAGCTGAGACAATCCTACCAGTGTCACCTTGATGCGATAGCTCTTTCTGTTTAGGGTGGTAGGCCCAGGGGAGATGTCCTCGGTGACCTAGGGTTTTGAGAAGGAAACAACTTAAGGCTAAGTAAAATTTTAACACTCACAAGTCACCACAGATCAGAAAGTCCTGACTAATCAACCAATAAAGATAAGAAATAACCAAAAGTGTACCTTCCTGAGACAAAGAAACAAGAAAACTATATATGTGCAAGGTTACTTGCTGGTTAGCACTTCATATAATCAAGGACTTCTGATATAAAGAAATTGATAGGAAATATTGATGAAGTAAATCAATGGTATAAACTAGCAATGATTACAATATATCACTTCACAATAAATGCTAAATAAGCTTCACAATGAGCAATGGCAGTTTATCATCAATGTAACAATGCCAACATTAGAAGCAATGCTTTAGCCAATCTTTCAATTACTTTAAAGATGTAAAGAATGCTTCATGGATATGATTATAGCATAAGTAAATGATAGAAGCAATAGGGTTAGTAATTGTTAGTCTAAGCTATGGTTAGAAGGAGTTAATGATTGTTCAAGAGTATTTGGAAGTTGTGATCAAAGCACTCAAGTACAAGGTCTTAGATCAGTGTGATATTAGGGAAAATGGAGTCAAAACCACAGCAAAAGTTGAAGGATAAAATGATAATGCTTGGGCTAAAGACAAGATGGATATGATGGTTGAAGTGTTGCTAAAGAAAGGCTTCAACCTATCAACCCTAGGGGAAGATGACTCACTAAGGTGTAGTAAACCTAGGCCTTAATGTGTCTTCCTCCTTCTTTAGCTCAAAGGGAAAAGTAAAAACGGCTAGCTTGGAGAGTAAAGGGTAGAGTGTTGCTATGGCAAGGCTCTAACATTTATCTTCGGCAAAATAAATGGCTCTTAACATAACTTACTAGGGACTTGAAACAAGAACACCAACATGTGCTCATTCCCTAGGGTTTAATCCAACAAATTTCATTAAAATGCAAGTAAAATATACGATAACCATTCAAATAAAGAAGGATTGCAGAAATTCACTTACATTAACCAAGCATTCATATAGCCAAACCTTAATTGTAAACCTTCCACCAATAAATGTAGAAAATAGCCAAGAAAGAGCCTCCTTCAACAAGTGCGCATCAATATTTCAGCCAAAAACCCTAAAGGAGGGCGCAAATTTCAGACCTCACACAAGTGTGAGTGAAAGATGATGAATAAAAGAGAGTTTTTCTCTCTTACTTATACAATAGCAATGACCTTAATTAAATTTTAGGTCACCAAAAGGCCGACAAGGCCAAAATACATAATAATATTGTTTTACATTAAATGTCATAAATTAAACCCTAATCAAGAAAAAGTAAATACATCATGCCCTTTCTAGGGTGACGTTAGGCATTTTTAGGGCAACATTGGCTTCCTTGGGCCTCTCCAAGATGCCACACGTGCCACAACTTCCTCCCAAAACGTCCATAAATGTTGGATGACATCATAGGCATCCTGGGTGATGTCATGGACCTTCCAAGGCCAACGTCTCGGTGGAGAGGGAACAACCCCCCTGGGTAAGGCTCTGTCGGGGTGCTTCTGGTGGAATGTCCTCCTCTTCTCTGATGCAAACCCTTCAGTCTATCTCTGCCCCCTATTGGGGTCTCAACATCGATCTGATGGGATTCCAACCCCATGGAGGTCCGAACTAATCATCTCCACATGTGTACCTATCCATAAGGGTACATGTCCGTCGGGTATGGTCCTGCACATCAACATATATGCCCTCCATGGGCTCATAAGTCACATGGATCATAGCAATGTCAATCACATCTAATCATCAAGTTTATTAAACATGTGCATAAAACCCCTCTTACCCAGTCAAGTGCTCAAAGACATTATACTAATCTGCAAGCCAAGTTTGGAGGAAGTGATAGGGTGTCCTATTGGGATAATGCTCATTGGATGTGGGATGTATCTGGGAGAAATCAAATCCAAGCCATGTGAGAGGATGAGGTGGATAAGGGATGTTTGGGCAAGGGGTGCAGTGATAGTAGGGAAATTCATGGCTTACCTGTGGGTGCCTTTGTAGAGGGTGAGATACACATGTCCTGGATGCAAATGTTTCCAAGCCCATTCATGCCTTTTTATCTTTATTCTTTATTTCTTTTTCTCCAGGAAGTTAATCAGGGGACACTTCCCTAGAGTAGTGACCAATAGTGGCAATTTTTCCCACAAACACTTTCACAAAAATGAGAAGATTGGCTCGTGATGAGACCCCCTTTCTCTTGGCTATGCCACCAAGAGCCACTACCCTGGCATGGTAACCAGCTGGCAGTAGTGTCATACCGTTAGGTGCCCATGAACCTAATAGGTTGGCTCGTGATGAGACCCCCTATACTCTGACTAGGTCTTGTTTTATTATTTTTTATGGCTCCCTTTGTTTTTTGTTGAGGATCCTTTTACTACTTTCTTGGGGATCCCTGGGTGAATCATCTTGAGGTTTCATTCTTTGTCTTTTATCTTTTTCCAGCTACTTTTACCCTCTGGACCTTTATCCCTTTCTTCCCACAATGTAAGGTGAAACCCTTAAATATTTGGCGAACCCAATGCCCAGACCATTGTAAAGGGATGGATGAGCGGAAGAAAGATGGAAAGTGGTAAGTATGGTGGGAGTGGATTATGGCTTCTCATGAATCCCCCCTAGTGGAAACTAAAAACCTATGGGAGAAATCTTACTAGGGCATCCTGTCATTCCCCCCAGATATGGTCAAGTGGATAGGTATAAGATCCAAGCACCCGTTAGAAACAAAAAGAATCAAATGAACATATTCAAAGGTTTTGATGATCAGAGTGACACATACCATGATACTTGGACTCATTACCTCATGGAGCAAGACCCACTTCTGCTACAGGACCAGGCCGAGGTGATGGATGTTGTCGCTACTGACAAAATGGAGGCTCTGAAGGAAGAAAATATGGGCCCTCCAGATCCATGCTCAATTCGATCTGGCTCTTGATACTCCATGTCTAGGACCTATGGGCCTCGAGACATAATCTCCTTAGTTATCCCTAAAATGAGGGAAACATCTGGCTCCAACTCAGGGAAATGTGATCACCGTAGATTGCATGAGAACCTCAACATCTCTAGCATAACCTGTAACCTGCTTGATCTCAACAGAAACTATCAGTAATCATTTGGGGTGGTGATATCACCCCCATCTCATACATATAAAACTAAAATCAAGCATATATATAAGTGTGAAAACAATTACTCTAGCATGAAATGCAAATGGTATATACAATGAATGAAAATTACTACTTACCTGCACTTACCTATGTAGTCAATTCCCTCCACCTTGGTGGGGTTTGAGGAGGCACTCGCTAATTGGTAATGGACGCCTTCTTCCTTCCAACATGGACAAGTAGTAAGAGTCATCAACTGATTTTCTTCCAATTTTGAAAGGCCCAAGCCAACATTGAGTACTCCCTTTGACATTGGTTGGATCTCCTTTCTTGACATCCCACATCCACACTATGTCCCCCCTCCTTGTATTTTTTTTTTTTTTGATTTTGGTTGTTTCTTGAACAACGATGGTGTATTGTGCAAAGGGAGGAGGGTAGGATTCTACTGTGAAAACTTCATGCTGGGATGGTCGAATCAATATATCACTTTCCCCTTTCTTCAACATTTTCACAGTACCAACTTCCTTGCTTTTATACTTGTCTAATAGTTGTTGGTATTCTTCTGTCTTGGGCCACTGAATCTGATCAAAGTCTTCCTCTATTGCAAAAGGCATATCATTAGGAGAAAAATCAAGAAGACTTTCCATGATTTGTTCATGTTATTTGTTATCTTTGATGAGATCATTAGCTTCTTGCACATGGATTGTGGTCATTGGCACATTCGGGAGACGGCCTATGGTTCCATTTTTCAGAGGTATATTCACATAGCTGAGGTCCATCTCAAGAGTACCTAGAGTTATGAGGAAAAATTCCTAGACAACAACATCCCCCACACATATGGGACGTCTACTACCACTATGTCAATGTGGATTACTCTCTCAAGGTATTATTTAAGGCATACTTCCACATTTTCAATTACCCCATGTGTGGGTATGGCTCTAGATTTAAAGCCACACACATTCCTGTAAGGTTGTGTGACTTTTAGGCCCAATCATTGCATGACCTTGAGAGACATCATATTGGCAGGGACCCCTGAATCTAGCATGCAATTTTTGAGGCTCTTGTTATTCATCAGCAAGGTCATGAAAAAGGGTGGGTGTTCATCATACTAGACCCTAAAGTGATCAACTTGTAACATGATAGGGGGGTCCATTGGTCCATCTAACCCCTTGAAGAAGTTTTCAAATCTTTCTTTAACAGATGGTACCTTAATGACTTCTTTGATAGGGACAGTTACATGCATCTTAGATAATTCCCCCTCGAAGTCAAAGTTTAAATCCAATCTCTCGGTTTTGGATGCTTTAGGAAGGAGAATATCCAAAGGAGGCTTTGTTTGAGTTACTATAGGATTGGTAGAGATAGGTTGGTCTAACTTATTTCATCTATACACCTGAAATTATTGTTTCCACAACTTCTCTTTTGATTCCTGATCCAAGTTGTTTATCACCTCCATTCTAGCCTTCCTGGCTGCCTCTTTTACACCTTCTTGATGTTACTCAAGGGAGATATTGAGGCAAATATGGGGGCCTTCTATAATATGGCCTGTGATGTTCACTTGGTCATGGCCTCCATTGTTGTAGGGACATTCATGTTCCCAGTGTGCTTCACTACACTACAAACACCAAGGATTTTCATCCACAATGTTTGTAGGAGCTAAAGTATTAGGAACCTCTTGACCATTTTTCAGTTTATAGATTTGGTTCCCCTTTTGGAATTGGCCTTTGTATGGGACCCTTGGTACTTGGATTTGGGCTCTTTCTAGGTTGACAATCCTATTCATCATTAGCTCTTGATTTTTCATCATGCCATCCATGGTCAATTGCAACTTTTCTAGGCTGGCACAAATATCTGAGGAAGGCTCAGCGTTGTGGACTATCTTGGGTTTGATGTCCATTTTGCCCCTTGGGTTTGAGAAAGGTTCAATCTTGGATGAGTGGAGGTTGCCTTCAATCTTTGTAGCTAACTCTTGAGCTTCTTGGATTGTTTGGGGGATTTTATCCCTGAGGAGATACCCTAGTTGACCAGTGAAATCTTTGGTGTAGATGTAAACAAGGAAATTATCGGTCGAATGATGGCTCACAGGGATCTTTTGCAACATGGTTTCAAACCTAGTGTGGAACTCTCTAATGGTTTCATTCTCATGCTTCCAAAGGGAATTCAGCCTAGTTAACAACATGTTGGGGTCTTCTTTGATACTCCATCTCCTGAGAAAGGCCTCTTCTAATTTATCCATGGTATTAATACTACCATCAGGAAGACTGTGATACCAACGTATTGAAGCATCAAGGAGGGTACCATAGAATAGTTTCATGACTAGGTATTCAGCATCATCACTAACAGGGTGAAGCAAAAAAAATGCCCAAACATTACTCATATGCTCTTCGGCACTGATTGCACCAATACCCGTAAAATTAGGAAACCACTTCTCATGCTTGGGTGGCATTTGCCTAGGGTAGCCTGGTATAGCTTACATGTCTAGCGGTTTGAAGAGACTAGACGACCATTGTCTTTGGTTATTGGTTGGGTTTGGTGCATTGGTCTGAGTCATTGTGCTAGACATTGTTTTTAAAGGAAGACTCCCTCCGAAAATTGAGTTTACTATAGGAGAGTTTCAGGGAGGCTTTCTTCTAAAGGAATGAGAAGGGTTATTGTACATCCTTGTTGTTTGTGGAGTCGCTAGATAATTTGCTTGAAAATATCAAAAAGATAAGGGAAATCACCCTAAGTGGAGTCGTCAGGTAAGCTTGTAAGATAAAGACTCTTGAGGAAAGGCTTACCGAAAAAGTGTCGTCTTTGAGGAGAATTGACTCAGTGTTCCCCGGCAACGGCGCCAAAATGTTAACGCACAGTTTGTAGTTGGAAGTAAAGGAAATGTGAGAGAAAGGAAAACTGGAGAAACTGAGACTATCCTACCACTGTCACCTTGATGGGATAGCTCTTTCTATTTAGGGTGGTAGGCCCAAGGGAGACATCCCCGGTGACCTGGGGTTTTGAGAAGGCAAAGGCTTAAGGCTAAGTAAAAGTTTCCCCCTTACAAGTCACCACCAATCAGAAACTCCTGGCTAATCAACAAATAAAGATAAGAAATAACCAAAAGTGTACCTGCCTGATACAAAGCAACAAGAAAACTATATATGTGCAAGGTTACTTGTTGGTTAGCACTTCATATAATCAAGGATTTATGATATAAATCAAATGATAGGCAATATTGATGAAGTAAATCAATGATGTAAACTAGAAATGATTACAATATATCACTTCACAATAAATGCTAAAGAATCTTCACAATGAGAAATGGTAGTTTATCATCAATGTAACAATACCAACATTAGAAGCGACGCTTTAGCCAATATTTCAATTACTTTAAAGATGTAAAGAATGATGCATGGATATGATTATAGCATAAGTAAATGATAGCAGAAATAGGGTTAGTAAGTGTTAGTCTAAGCTATGGTTAGAAGGAGTTAATGATTGTTCAAGAGTATTTGGAAGTTGTGATCAAAGCACTCAAGTACAAGGTCTAAGATCAGTGCGCTATTAGGGAAAATGGAGTCAAAATCACTGCAAAAGTTGAAGGATAAAATGATAATGCTTGGGATAAAGACAAGAGGTATATGATGGTTGAAGTGTTGATAAAGCAAGGCTTCAACCTATCAACCCTAAGGGAAGACGACTCACTAAGGTGTAGTAAACCTAGGCCTTAATGTGTCTTCCTCCTTCTTTAGCTCAAAGGGCAAAGTTAAAATGGCTAGATTGGAGAGTAAAGGGTAGAGTGTTTCTATGGCAAGGCTCTAACATTTATCTTCAGCAAAATAAATGGCTCTTAGCATAACTTAGTAGGGAATTGAAACAAGAACACCAACATGTGCTCATTCCCTAAGGTTTAATCCAGCAAATTTCATTAAAATGCAAGTAAAAGATACCATAATCATTCAAATAAATAAGGATTACATAAATTCACTTACATTAACCAAGCATTCATATAGCCAAACCCTAGTTGTAAACCTTCCACCAAGAAAATGCATAAAATAGCCAAGAAAGAGCCTCCTTCAATATGTAAAAACTACGGGTTGTGCATGGATAACCTTCAGATCACCAGTTAATCCTTTCATTCCATCAACTCATAGATTCTTTTAATGTATAATTTAGATCTAGGAAAGTATTTAGCTTGCATTTATATTATGTCTTAGGTCTAAGAAGAGCCTAAGGGAGGTAACTGTTGCAGGGTTCATTTACCCTATAACACCTAGACTCATCCACTTTGCAAAAAATCACCTAATGTTGCCTGGGATACCACTTGAAGTTGAAAAAACCCACAAATAGGTCATGTGTCATGGTTGGAGGCCTTATCAATGTGCTCGAGGCTTAGAAAATATTTTTTTTCATGTATAAGGACTTTGTTTTCATTTTTTACCATAGTCTAGGACTCTAGACCCAACAATAATGTCTAAAAGAAAATTTTGAAGGCCATATCCCACTTAGACGCTAAAGATCCCTTAAAGGGGTCATATGTTGTGTTTTGATGTATCTTTCGTGATGTTTGAGCTCAAGAAGATTTATTAAATGCATACACCCATTGGCATCTTTCCCTATCCCTTATTAACACCCAAAGGCCCATCAACCTTACTAAAAACATCATAATGTCCCTTAGTAAACCACTCATAGTTAAAAGATACCCAAAAGAGGGCATGATTTGTGGGTTGTACACTTTTTTCATACCGATTGATTTCAAGAAACTTCATTAGGGAACAAGGCCCTTCTTGTCCTCCCTTGACCTTTGTTATACCTAGAGACCTATTCTTTGTTCACAACTAACCTACTCATGGTACCATATCCAACTTGGAGGGATTTGATACCATATAGAGGTCCTATGTGGTGGTTCTAGGACTCCTCCATTGGTGCTTGAGCCCAAGAAGCAAGGATTAGGGCCAAAGTATATTTTTTCCCTCCCTCAACTATGTTCAATGACCTGAGACCCATCTGTGATGCCTAATACCTCGTAATGGCACCCATATTCAACTTGAATGCAAGAAATACCTAGAAATAGTTTATCTCATGGTTTGTACATGTTTTTCATGGTGCTTGAGCTTGAGAAGGTTCAATTAGCGCATAAGGCCATTATCTCCTTCCTAACCATGTTTATGCATCAACACCCATTTCCACTTTAAAAAACTTTCTCATGGTGCTTATATTCCACCTACAGGCCAAATACCCCCTACAAAGTTCCTGTACATTGGTTTGAGGACTTATTCATGGCTCTTGAGCTCGAGAAGATTCAAAAATATAAGACACTTCTTTCCATTATTTGATTTCTCTTAAGAACTCATGACATATACATGGTTTGTAAGACCTTCCAGTGGCATCCATATCCAACTCAAATGCCAAAGACCCCATAGAGAGGTGTAGTGACATGTTGTATTTCATGATGCTTGATTTTGAGAAGATTTATCCAGGACCTAAGGGCCTTGTTTTCCTCCCTTGACATTTTTTAGACCTTAAGAACCATCCCCAATGCTTAAGACCTAGATTAATTATTCCCATATCCTTCTAGTAAGCCAAATATAACCTGTAAGGGTCATGTGTTGTGGTTCAAGGACTAATTCGTGCCACTTGAGCTTAAGAAGCTATGTTTATGGCCCAAGGTTGTTGTTTCCCTTCCAAAACAATGGTTAAAGGGTTGAGGCTATAATTTTCAACCATTATTATGTTGAATTCCTCAAGACCCATCCGTAGTGTGCAAAACATCTTAATGATGCCCATATCCAACTCCTATGCCAAAGACCCCCTAGTGAGTTCTCATGTTAGGTGTTTTTCATGGCACTTGATATCGATAAGGTTCAATTAGAGCTTAAGTTATTTTCTTCCCACCTTTATCATGTTTAGGCATCAAGATCATTTCCAGTGGACAAAACCTATTCATGCTATCCATGTCCCACTCAGAGGCCTACAAAAACCCCTACAAAGGACTCATGTGTTGGTTTGAGGACTTATTCAAGGATATTGAGCTCAAGATGATTCAATAATATTCTAAGGCACTCATTTTTCTTTTTTATCCATGTTCAAATCCCTTTAACCCATCATTGATGCACAAAAACTCATAATGGTGTATGTATCCAACTTTGATGCTAGGGACCCCATGGAAAGTGCCTGTGCTATTGTTTGCATGTGTTGTTCATGGATATTGGGCCTAATAATATATGTTTAGGGACTTAATCCCAAGTGTTTTCCTCCACTAACCATGGAACCTGAGATCAAGAATTTTCATTTAGAGATTAATACCCTTGTTTTCACCCCTTACCATGTTTAGGCTTTGAGACCCATTTCCATTACACAAAACACACTCATGGCACTTGTATCCCACTTAGATACTAAAGAAGCCCAACCATGGATCCTAAAACTATTCTTGTTGTGGTATTAAGACACATTCTTATTTAGGGTATATGTTGTGGTTTGATAATGTCACTCATACCCCTCTAATATGATAGAGATACATTATTGGGGTCTCTTGTGGTGGTCCAAGAATGTGTTCATGCACACTATAGTCTGAGAACATTAATGCGTTATATGTGTTGTTCATAGTGCTTGTGCATGAGACTCTTCATTTGATTCACATTGGATCATTATATTGTTTTTCATCTATCTCAATCCTTTATAAGTGGAAAATTTTGGAGGCTTTAGCTTGCAAGTCCATTTTAGTGGCAGGTCCCAATTTGGAAAATTGGGGTTTGGAACCTTCCAGACCCATTTTAAGGCATTAAACAACTTTTTTGGGGGTTTTTGTGTCTGGAACACATGCACACCTACAATATTCTACACTTTGAGTTCTTTCCAATGGTGCATACCATGTGTTAATAAAAGTTTGTATGCAAAAGTTATGCCTCCCACAAGTTGACCTATTGTGTTGACCACCATGGTACGAGAGGATTCCATGTCACCCCCATTACTCATGCATATGGGGCTAGCTACGTATGTAATTTCAAGAAGATTCTAGAAGGTTCATAACTGTAATGTACCTAGCCACCCATAGGCTGGGCACGCTACTCCAAAAACTCACTTCATAACTAATTTTGAAATATGATACCATTTAATTAATAAAGAAACATGAAAGAAACACCATAACAATGCATGCAATAATCAAGATTCATGCTGGACTTTAAAAGAATGCCTAAACATGCCATGCAAAACAATAACCAACAAGCATGCACATTCTACAAATGAATATCAAAGACAATAATTAATACACAATAGAAATAAATATACCAACAAAGAAACCATGACAGAGAGCACTTATCTTAATCAAAATCATTCACCAACTGGCTGTAGACTAAGGAGATTTCACCCAACTGTAGACATTGTTGTTCCAAGTCTCAACAGTAGGTCACCCCCAAGACAGGGCAATGAATCCATAAGGATGGTTCAAGGGTGTCACTCAGCTTCCCAAACCAATCATGACTCAAGTTCTCACAGGTTTATCAACACACAACAATCCAAGGTACATCAAATATTTTCTCTCCAGCCTATAAAACCCAAGAGAATGGAACCCCTTCTCTTCCACACGGTCCCTCAGGTTGTACACCTCCTTCCAAGGATCTAGTGCATCTAGTCAATAATATCCATGTTGGGACTCTCAGAACTCACAACTATGAATAAAATTTAGTACATGCCAATGCATCTCAAGCACGCATGCACAAATTCATGGCTGGAATACACCAACAATTACTGCATCCAAAAAAAAATGGCTTCTCTCTATTGATTTTTTTTCTTTTCCAAGCCAATATCAAAATGAATGAGGAATGATGAATGGGTGAAAGAATGAATGGAGAGAGAGAAACAATGAAGAGTGTGAACCCTCCAAACATCCCAAATATGGGTTTATATAATTACTTGGAAATCAAGAACCACATGGCCTTCCCCAAGAAGCTCATGTAACAACTTCTCTCAATTAAAACAATTATGGGTAAACAAATATAATAAAAAGACTTAGCCCCTAAGCCCCCTCTCTCATGGAATTATAGCCCCCTATAACTCTTTTCCTTGTCTATCTAATAGCCAATGATGTATTTTTTTATTAATAATAATCAAAACATTACATTTCCTAGGCATGCTAGCCTCTTTTAATTGTTTGGGCACTCCGACCTTTCATAAATAAAAAAAAAATACATTATTTAATATAGGGAATCAAAATCGGGGTATTACATTCCCATCCCCTTTATTTTGGCACTTTCCTTAGTGCATATACAAAACAAAAAATCAAAATTTCAAAATTATTCAAAAAGTTGCACGTACTCTGCTCGCACGACATCTTCATGCTCCCAAGTAGCATCTTATGGACCGTAGCAGGTCCATTGAACTTTTACCAGCTCTATAACTTGATTCTAGAGAATTTTGACCTTTTTGTACAATATGCGCACTTGATGGACCTAAAAGAATCCCTATGGCTCTACCTGAATCAAATTCCAATCAATAATGTGGTTAGGATCATGTGCATACTTTTTCAACAAAGAGACATTAAATACATTATGCACATTCATGGAAGTAGGAAATGAAATCATGTATGCAACTGGCCCTATTTTATCCAATATTTCAAATGGACCATAGAATCTGGTTGCTAGCTTTGTACAACTACACAATTTCAATGACCTCTTCTTGGGCTTCACTTTCAAAATCACATGCTCCCCCACTTTAAATTTTCTAGTTGTCCTATTCTTATCTAAACACTTTTTTTCTATCTTGAGTTGCCTTTAAATTCATCTTAATTCTAACCAACTGGTCTTCCATATACTTGAGCAATTATGGCCCAAGTACCACTTTTCCTGCTGGGTTGTCCCAACTCATTAGAGTATTTCATTTTCTACCATACAAGGCTTCAAATGGGCTCATTTTCAATGAAGCTTGATACCCATTATTATAGGAAAACTCAACCAAGTGCAAGTAATCTTCCCACTTAGATGGATTACCCATCACATACATTCTCAACATGTATTCAGTTACTTGGTTGACTCTCTCTATCTTCCCATTAGACTATGGATGGTATGTTGTGATAAAGATTATATTTGTACCAAATCCTTTAAACAATCCCCACCAAAAATTTGAAGTAAATTTTGTATCTCTGTCTAAAACAATTTCCTTAGGTATCCCATGTAACCTGGCAATCTCCCTCATGTAAATTTATGCAATATTAGTTGTTGTTGTTGGAAAACTGAGAAGCGGGGGGGGTTGAATCAGTTGTTACCATGCTTAAACAATTATGCTTATTTTAAATTATTTACAAGGCACTCAATGATGATCACAATAATGCAGGGAAATGAGCAACGGCACTTTCAGCATCAGTCACATATATGAGAAACACAGAGATAGATATTTTCCCGAGGAAACCCATACATGGTAAAAAACTCTTCTTCTTTATATGATAAGTATTATTTACATTCTTTACATTATCATACATATGAGAACCAACTCGTTGTGAGGCTACAACCTCTATTTTTCAAGATGCAACTTGCTGAGAGCACCAACTCTTTGTTTTTCTCTAGCACCCACTAGAAGGAAGTACCAACTCCCTGGATTCTCTAGCACCAACTAGAAGGAAGCACCAACTCCCTGATTTCTCTAGCACCAACTAGAAGGAAGCACCAACTCCCTTGTTTCTCTAGCACCAACTGGAAGGAAGCTACAACTCCCTGTGTTCAAGCACCCACTTGAACCTCTAAGGACACCAGTCCTCCCTAGCACCTCCCTACCACCCAGGTTTATGAAAATGAATTACTGAAACTTATTACAGTGATATAATGTTCAACTACAGCTTACCAGTCTCATCACTGTTCTGCAAGATTTCACTGCTCTGTTTGTCTCACTGTCATCCTGCACGCATCACTTGACCTTTCTGTTCTTCCATCTTTTGTACTCTATGCGCCATACCTCTTTCAATGCACCTTATGCCTTTCAACTGCTGCACTCCACCTCCTTCTTTCTTCATTCATCATTGACCACAGCAACAACCCCTCTCTCTTCTTTGTTATGCATTCTTATATTCTTTGTGCCCCTTGTGCATGGAATATTCGTCATTCCTCTGTATGCTCACATCGCGCCAAATTCTTCCACATCTCAAGTGCTCTACATCATCATCGTCACGACTCTTCAGCCTCTTTGGTGGTTTTTTCCATGCGTTCAGCATCACTGGGTGTTATGTTGAGATTCCTCCACCTCTCTAAGAGTCAAGACTCTTTGTCTTCTCTGTTACAGTAGAGCTCACCCTCTCTGTTGCAGTTACATGCTCCAATGCACATCCAGCTGTCAATCACCTCGACGAATAGTCTTTGTTCTACTGGATGATCTCTTGAGACTCTTCACCTCCTCTATCAATCACCTCAAAGTGTCTTCGAGTCCTCTAGTAGAACTCATCACTGGTTTCTAGTAGTTTCACTGTGTCGTGAAACAGTAGCCCTCCGATCTCCTTCAATTTCATCTGCACCGTTGAATGATCTTCATAAGCTTGCCTTTATTTTGTATTTCATCATTTCATCTTTCCTGTGGCCAAGTGTCTCACCAGTCCATGTCGCGATCTCTGAAACTTCGAAACAAATATTTTATGTGCTAGCTCCTTCCTTTATATGACCATGGCCATGACCAAGCGCTTGTCCATAAAGTGCTTTTCGAGATTTCGCATTTCAGCATTTTGGGACTCCTGATGTTGAGAGTCTCTGACTTCTCCATCTCCTGGTAACCAAAATCCCAGTCTCCAATACATTGAAGGGGGCCAAATCAATGGTCCACGATCTCTTCGAACCAACGACTCAAATCATTTCGCGATTTTGGCATTCCTGTGGTGAATGTTCTTGACACTTCCAACTCCTGATCCGCGAAACTCCAAAATGACCTGGGATCAACGGTCCAAATAAACCCTTGATCTAATGGCTCAGATCATTTCACGATTTCTCATTTTGCGATTTCGACATTCCTGTGGTATTGTTTCTTGCCTCTCCAAGTCGCAATTCGCGAAACCCCGAAATGGAGTCTTTTACATGCTCTAATCTTCTGTGACGCGTCCCTCTTGGATCAACGGTCAAGATTTTATCGAGACTTCACAACTCAACGAGCCTTCGTTGTGCCTGATCAACGGTCCATATTTGGCCTCGATCTAACGATTGAGATTATTTCGCGATTTCGCATATCGCGAGTTCGAGAGGTGAAAGGCTGGAGCATTTCATACCTTTGACTTTCCAGTCAGCGAAATGTTGATCTGTGTCCACGTGTCATGCCCGTAGATGGACGGTCCTCCTTCTTTCGAGATTTTTTATACCCGCTTCTCCTTGCACTTTAATGAACATGCAGGTTCTCCCTAATCCAACGATGGTTGGAACTTATGCTCAGATCTGACACCTGAGATCTGTCCTCCTCTTCTACGCATTATGATTGTCTACAATCAGATCTGACGGTCCTTCTTCTTTCAGGAATTTAAATGGGATCCAATGATCACTGATGCTTCTCCTCCCGAGCATACTTTGTCCCAGTTTTTCCATCGATGCTTACTCTGATCTTTTCATCAATGACTTGCCTACAATCCTTTGCACGTTTGCTACTGTAATTGCCATCAATGACAAGCATACGTTGCCTGTTCAATATTTGCCAATAATCTCCCCCCTTTGGCATTGATGGCAACAAAGGCACCCAGACTCTTTTCTCCCCCTTTGGCATCAATGTTAAAGAGAACATGCTCCCCCTGAGCTGTTGCAGTATTTTGAGGAGGTATCATATATGCAATCAATACAAGACTCCCCCTAACAGGATGGACTTTCTTAGATGTGAGACAGGATAACACCCAGCTTCTGTCTGAGATATTCAAATGGTGTCTTGGCTAGAGGTTTAGTAAAAATGTCTACTATTTGTTCCGTGGTTGGAATGTACTGAACCTGAACAACCTGATTGGTGACCTGCTCTCTTAGAAAATTATATTTTATGGGTATATGCTTGGTCCTGGAGTGGAATACAGGGTTCATAGACACACTGATGGCACTAGTGTTATCACAATGAATTGGGATTGGTGTAGCATACTTTACCTCTAAGTCTGCAAGTGTATGAATCATCCATAATACTTGAGTGCAACAGGTAGCAGCACCAATATACTCTACTTCAGTAGTTGATAAAGAAATGGAACCTTTCTTTTTACTAAGCCATGCTACTAAAGAATCTCCCAGGAAGAATGTTGCTCCATTGGTGCTTTTTCTCTCATCAACACAATTTGCCCAATCTACATATGAATAAGAAGTTAGCTGAAAATTCTGATTTTTGGGATACCACAGACCATAAGTCATTGTTTCTTTCAAATACCTGAATATCCTTTTGACAGCTTTCAAATGACTCTGTTTAGGTGCGGCCTGATATCTTCCTACCATTCCTACAACATGCATTATGTCTGGGCGAGATGTTATGATGTACAACAGGCTGCCTATCATTGATCTATATGAGCTTTGATCAACATCAACTGAGTCATCATCCTTGCTTAACTTACATCCAGTAACCATAGGTGTACCCGGAGGTTTAAAATCTTCCATTTGAAACCTTTTCAGCATTTCTCTTAGATATTTCTTGAGAGATGAACATCCCTTCAATCCTCTGATTAATTTGAAGACCAAGAAAAAATGACAGTTCTCCTATCATAGACATTTCAAATTATGATTCCATGGCAGAAGCAAACCATTGTACCAATGGATCCTTATTACATCCGAAGATGATGTCATCTACATAGACCAATACGATGAGAAAATTATTATCCTCTGATTTAATATACAGATTATTGTCAATTGTTCCTCTCTTGAACCCTTTTTCTTTGAGATACGTATCCAGTCTGTGATACCAGGCTCGAGGGGCTTGTTTTATCCCATATAAAGATTTCTTCAGCTTGCATACTAATTCAAGGTTATCAGACAGTTCAAAACCCTCTGGTTGTTCCATATAGACTTCTTCGCTTAAATCTCCATTTAGAAAAGCGGACTTGACATCCATTTGATAGACTTTAAACCTTTTATGACAAGCATAGGAAAAAAACATTCTGATAGCTTCTAATCTTGCTATGGGCACAAATGTTTCATCATAATCCAGTCCTTCTGTCTGAGCATATCCTTTACAGACTAACCTTGCTTTGTTCCTGACAACTTGTCCTTGCTCATTCAACTTATTCTTAAAGATCCATTTAGAGCCAATGACGTTTTTGCCTTCAAGTCTATGAACCAACTCCCACGTACTATTTTTCTCAATCTGATCAAGTTCATCATTCATTGCGTTAATCCAGTGGTCATCTCTGTTGGCTTCATTAAAATTCTTGGGTTCCATCATGGATATGAAGGTTGTATGAGATTGTTTGGTGTTTTTGATTAACTTTCTCCTGGTTTGTACACCTTTGTCTTTTTCCCCAATTATTTGACTTGCAAGATGATTCTTTTGAATGATTTTGGAGGAGGAATTTTTAGTTGACTATTGATTTAAGCATGTCTGAGTGTCTGAGTCTTCATCTGATTCAGAGTCTTTGTTTTCTGATTCTTGGACATGTTCATCTTCATCTTTAGTTGTGTCTTTTGTAGAAGACTCATTACTATATACCTTTCTCCCTATGGTTCCTTCATCAACTTTTACATCAATGCAGTCAACCATTTTGTGCAGCCTCTTATTATAGCATCTATATCCTTTATTGTTTGTAGCATACCCTAAGAAGATACCTTCATCAGCCCTGTCATCATATTTTCCGAGGTTCTCATCATTATTCTTTATGTAGCATTTTCTCCCAAAGACTTTGAAGTGTTTAATTGAAGCAGGTCTCCCAAACCACAATTCATAAGGCATCTTGTCACTTTGTGGTCTAAGGTGAGCTTTGTTAAGATCATGGACTGCTATGTGTATTTCTTCTACCCAGTAGGTTTGACCAATGTTCTTCTCATTCATCATTGACCTAGCCATTTCCTGCACTATTCTGTTTTGCCTCTCAACAACTCCATTTTGTTGTGGAGTTCTTGGGATTGTGTATTCTCTCTTGATCCCATGCTCATCACAGAATTCCTTGAAGTCTCTTGACATAAACTCTCCTCCTCGGTCTGATCTTACTGCCTTTAACATCTTTCCTATTTGAGTCTCTATTAAAGCCTTAAATATTTTAAACTTCTCAAATGCTTCAGCTTTTTCCTTGAGGAAGGCAACCCAAGTAAGTCTGGAGTAATCATCAATAATTAGCATGAAGTAGTTTTCTTTCCCTATGCCTTCCTGTCTCGATGGTCCACATAAATCCATATGAACTAGTTGGAGTGGTTTCTCTGTTGAAGTAAATCTCTTGTACTTAAATTGTGTCATGTTTTGCTTCCCTACTTGGCAGGGTTTACACATTGAATCTTGGGGCTTTGATATTCTCAGAAGATATTTTATTGCCTCGAGATTTTTGAGTTTGATTAAGTGATCAAAGTTTAGATGTCCAAGTCTCCTATGCCATAACCAGCTTTCATGATGTATGCTTAGATGACATTCTTCTCTATTTTCTTTCAGCACATATACATTATTTTCTATCCTTATGCCTTTGGCCACCACTTGTCCTAAGGTTACAGATTTTATCTTGCAGTCCTTGGACGTGAACACCACTTCCCTCTTTCACACATTTGACTTACATTGAGAAGATTATGTTTCAGCCCATCTACAAGTATAACATCTTGGGATTTTCCTTTTCCATTACTTAAGCTCGCCACCCCTTTGCCCTTTATTTTCCCTGGAGCATCATTTCCAAAGGTTACGTTTCCTGATTTGCTTTCACTTAGAGATAGAAACTTGCCTTTGTCTCCTGTCATGTGTATGGAGCATCCACTGTCTATGTACCAAGGGTTCGTTTTTCTTTGAGTGAACAACACTAATCCACACTTGTCACTTTCCTTCTTCTTCCAAAACTTGACATTTTCAGTAGGGGATTTCGAATCTGATTCATAGTTTCTTAACCGACAGTCAACAGATTTATGTCCAAAGTTATGACAAGTATAGCATTCAATCTCATTATTCAATAGGTCAAACTTATTGTTGCAGTGTTGTCTACTCATTGACTATTGATTATTTCTTGGCCTCCTTATTTGCATGTCACTAGACTTAATTTGGAAATTTGCAGTCTATGAAGGATTGTTACTTGGTTGTATCATTCTTTGTTATGGGAAGCATTTATTCCTTCGAAATCTTAATTGCTCATGTCTAAGTCTAAAGGAACAATTTACAGCTTTGTGACCAAAATTAGAATAGTAGAAACAATAACCATAGAAAAATTCTTTGTACCTGGGAGAAGGTTGTCTTTTCTGAGCAAATCGATTTCTTCCATGTTGATGATGTTTTTCAGCAGAGAGTGCATTGTTTCTTTGTCCTACAGATTTAGTCCGAGCACCTTTTTCTTTACTCATCCTGGGTGACTAATTGTCTTCCTTTGTTTCTGCAGGTTTGTTGTTGTCATTGGTTGTACTTTTGACAAACTTGATGGGTTCTTCATTTCTTGGCTTACCACTGCTTGATCCTTCTTCATAACCTAAACCAGTTTTCATCTTTGGATTCCTTTGCTGATTCAGAATGATGGATAATCCTTCTGAGGCTTTGATACTTGACAGATTCTGATTGTACAAGGCTTGAAATTTCTCCATCTCTTTCCTAGTTTTCACTACTTCTTGTTCTAATGCTTCACATCTTGCCTTCTTTTCTGATAACTGTCGTTTCAAAATGTCTTTGATTTTCTTTGCCTCTTCTAATTCTACTTTTAGTAGGACAAGGTATTCATCAGGTTCTTTACTGTCTTTCTCGAACTGTATCAACAATTGTCTTTGCTTTCTGTTCTTAATTCTTAGTTTATCAATCTCTTCCAATGCACTGATCAGTTCTCCTTCCATGTCAACCACAGCTTCTTCTTCATTAACTTCACTTCCTGTGTTGTCATTATCATAATCCTCTTTGGCCATAAGTATGAAGTCATTTAGTTTATCTTCAATAGGGGAGTCATTGTCTTCATCATCTGAAGGATCATCCTCATTGTTTACGCAAAGAATTTTCTTCTTAAAGTTGTTCTCTTTAAAGAAATTTATGTGTTTATGCTTCTCCTCATCATCATATGTCTGATCCTTTCTTTTGTGGGGACATTTACTTGCAAAATGACCTATTATACCACAGTTGAAACATTTGAAAGGTAGTTTACCTTTGTATTTGCCTGATCCCTTCTTCAGTCTCTTCACAAATTTTGCTTCGATTTCATCGGACTAAGAATCCTCATTCTTGTCTGCTTTGAATGATGCTTCTATGGAGGTGGGTTTATCTTTAACTATTCTCATTTCATAAGCAGTCAATGTTCCTAGAAGTTGATCAAACTCCAAGGTTTTTATATCATTAAGTTCTTCTATAGCAGAGACCTTTGGGTTGAACCTATCTGGGAGAGATCTCAAGATTTTATGAACTAAAGAAGGTTCCTCAATTTTTTCACCAAGTGCTTTCATTGCATTTACCATTTCTTCTACTCTCAGAAAGTACTTTCCAACTGTTTCATCTTCCTTCATCTTCAGCTTTTCAAACTGTATTCTGTAGGTTTGAAGCTTGGTGTCCTTTACCTTCTCATTACCTTCATAATTGCTAATGAGTTTGTCCCACATTTCTTTGGTAGTTCCTAGGTGCATAACTTTTACGAATTCTTCTTCTACAAGCCCACTCAAGATAGCATTCATAGCCTTAGCGTTGAAAATAAATTATGTCTTGTCATCCTTATTAGCTAACACAATTGGCTTTACATAACCAGTATCTACCACATCCCAGACATCTGCACCTAAAGCAATTATGTAGGTTCTCATTCTAACCTTCCAGAAGGCAAAGTTTGTTCCATTGAATAGAGGGGCCTTATTGGTCGAATTTCCTTCATGGCTTG
>ML784585.1:52947-69513 GCA_009831015.1 Picea engelmannii | reverse complement strand
ATATTACATTTCCTAGGCACTCTGACCCCTTTTCAATTTTACAGACTCACTAGCCTAAGCCATAATTACATAATACATTCTAGTCCATAGGAATCAAAAATGGGGTGTTACATCCCCCTCCCCTTATTTTGGCACTGTCTTTAGTGCACAACACCATTCCAATGTTATTAACATTACAAATTTAGGAAAAAGTTTGGGCCCATACGAGTCTGGTGTTGAACCAAAATCTCTGATACCAATCTATAATGTGCCCAACCACCCACAAGCTGACTACGTTACTTCAAAATATCACTTTGAAATTGATTTCAAATTCTGATAACAATTAATTAATAAAGAAGCATGAAAGAAACACATGAAATAATAAATATTCATGCTACAACATAAAAGAAATGAATCATATATGTATTTATGATGTGCAGGCACATCATAAATACATATATCATTTATTAATAAATACATAATGAAATATACATTATACTGAAAACACATAGAGCACTTATCTTTTAAAGTAAACATTCACCAATTAAATGCAGACCAAGGACGTTCCTCCCAATGATAGACATTGTTGTTCATTCACTCTCAACAACGATGTCACTCTCAATCCTCGGATATGAATCCACAAGGATGGATCATAGGCCAAATCTAAACACACCAGTTAGCTAACAAGCTCTCATGGTTTCCCAACCACATAGCAAATCCTAGTTTCCATTTGTCTTTCCCTTTCAACCTGCAAAACCAAAAGAAATGAACTCCTTTATTTTCCATACAATCCCTCATGCTATTCCATTTCTCTCCAAGGATCCAATGCTACTGGTAAGGAAATCTCTTAGTTGGAAACTCCAAGGATTTTCAGTTGTAGACAGTTCTTTCTGAACTACCATCAATCTCATGCACATAGGAATCCATTCCCTCCTGGAATGACTCAGTAATTTATTACAACCATCTATCAATGGTTCTCCTCTTCCAACCATTCATTTCCATGCTCAGACCAAGAGCTCATGAATTAGCAAGAGTGAATCGAGAACAATCACAAGGAAACAGTGTAAGAGTAAAATGGGGAGGAACAAGTGAACCCTCAAACATCCCAAATATTTATTTATATACTTACTTGGAAATCAAGAACAACATGGTCTTCCTCCCAAGAAGCTCATGTAACCACTTTTTTTTATTAAAACCAATATGTGTAAATAAAATATAATAAAAAGACTTATCCCCTTTTAGCCCCCTTTCTTGTGGAATTACATCCCCCTATCTCTTGTCCTTGTTTGTCTTGCAACCATCAATGTATTTTTTTGATATATATATATTACATTTCATAGGCACTCTGGCTCCTTTTCAACTTTAATGACTCACCAGCCTAAGTCACAATTACATAATACATTCTAGTTCATAGGGATCAAAACCAGGGTTTTACATTTATGGAATGTTTCCTCGTTGACTATCAAAGAACTAAGAGAAACAATATCCCGATCTATATCCATTATTGTTGGTTCATGTGTAACAATAGTAGGAGTTTCAACAACGATGTTTTTATCAACAACATTTTTTCATTACCAACATTGTCAATAGTATTTGCAATATTATGGCCATCATATCTAGTGGTGACATCAACAATATTATCATTTTTGTGCATGGTTTATTATGTAGAATCCATAAAATCTCTTATTGATTCTTGTGTAATAGTAGGAGAATATTCTCCTGCTAGTTCTCTTGTAGTAGCAGTAGTAGGAACCTCATCTAGCTCACCCTTAGATGAATTTTTCACATACTCTGCTACTAAATCCTATAGAACAACAACAATAATATATGAAAATACTCCTACAACCCCCATGTCCCCATTTATTGGTTCTTGTGTCACAGTAGTGGGACCTTCTATTGAAGGTTCTTGTGTGGTAGCAATAGGGTCTTGTAAACTTTCTACAACACTTTTATATCATACAGTTTGTTTTTTTGTATCAACAAACTTCGATATTTTCTACAACATTTATTTCTTATATTGTTGGTTCTTCTGTACCAGCAATAGGATTTTGAGGGTTGGTTGCAGGGACTTCCGTAGCAACTAAAAATATCATTCATTTCTTCTTAAGGTGTTATAAAAATGATGCTACTTTTCTGGATTCCCTGGCCTTATTTCTCAATTCCTTTGGGTTTCTTTAATAATTGGACAAGGTGTCACCCAACCTATTGGTGATTCCAAAATATGTACCTCCTCATCTTCCCTTGTTTATTTTGTAGAATTTGTGGGTGATTATGATATTGCATGTCCTTTATCATCTCTCTCTCTCTCTCTTGCATTATTTGTTTCTCCTTCTCTTCCACATGCCTCTACCTGTCCTACCTAGGCCAAGGGAGCCTTACGATGAATGCATCTCAGATCTGGTTGGAATAGGTCAAAGCATTGATTACCAATAACTTGATTATCCCATGATGAGCCACACTAATCATAGGGATTTTTGTATTCCTCACATGATGATCCATGGCTTGAAGAAGATGAAACAAATAATAGGGCATGTTTAATAGCCTTTGATATTGTGATCACATTAACAATTTAAAGTGGTAGCCAAACAAAATACTATGCCTAGCTTCACATGTGAAATAGTTTTGGATGAAATAGGCTACCTGTTTCCATTGATGGGGAAATTGAGTTCTCTAAAATCCTCTTCCCCCATATATCATTATTTCCCCACGCATGAGAAATTTGATTATTTCTTGTGGAAGAGGTATTTTCCTTGCAAACCATCTATCAATAGTCCTCGAAAATCCTATGATCCAAGCCACAATTTCTTCTATTACTCAAATTATGAGCTTTTTTACTATGGTTGTAAATATATTAAATATATGACATAATTTGAGCACCATATTACTATTGTACCCTTGCAAGTGCTTTATAAACATGAGCCATCCCACATTTGGAAAACTTTGTAGCACTTGAGGATTACTATAAAATTGTTCCAAAGTGATGGTTTCATACTGCATGGTTAAACCTCTCATGGTGATAAAAAAGACAATATCATGTAGTGAGAAGTAGTAGGAATGAAAAAAAATGGAGATTATATCATAGATAAAACAATTGTAGGAATCAACAATGCAACAAGGAGGGTGACAGTTAAATTTTTTTCCAATTAGAGAAAGGTGCCAAGAAAAAAATGATGATATTGTAATTAGGGAAATTTATGATGGGATATGATGATATTAATGAGGAAATTGTAGTGTAATAATGATAATAGCATCAACGGTGTAGTGATAAGGTTAAATCCCCCCTCCCTGTCCCCAACTAAAGTGACATGTCATCCTTGACATGCAGAGGGGATCTATCATAATGATGTATTAAATAAATACTTTAAATGGAGAGGAAGAATGAATATTTTGTACTTACTCAAGATATTTGCCATGATGGGTTGTTCATGTGAAGGAATATTGCGGCAAAGAGTGACATGAATGTGAAAGAGTGGTGGCAGGCAAGGTGTGCTAATCCGTAGAAAATGGAATGAATGCACAATATTTGTGACAGATGGCATCACATAATGGACTTATGGCATGAACTGTATAGAGGAATCACAACATGCATTAGATAGCCTAAAAATTTGGATGGTTGGAATTGAAGCAAACAATGTCGTAGAAATTGGCCTAGAAAAGTAATAGGCAAACAATGTTTTAGCAATTGGTCTGATGGAGTAGTTGCAACATATGAATGGTAATGGTTGCAAGGGGAATAATAGTGAAGGGAAGTGGAAGCACTGAAATAGAGGGATAATGGAATGAATATGTTAAAATGGAAAATGAAATAAAAGTTTGCTGGTAAAAAAACTCTCTCTCTCTCTCTCTCTCTCTCTCTCTCTCTCTCTCTCTCTCTCTCTCTCTTCAAAGCATTCTTCTGTAAATATCAACTTGTTGCATGTGCAAGTAGCATACCAATGTACCAAAAATACCCAAATATGAACAAGTAGCAAGATAATTAAGGAAATCTTCCTTGGACAATGGCTTATGATATAATCATAGATGATGACCATTGGCCATAGGGGGTTTTCGTTCTTCATTGATGGTACACAAATTCACAAAGCCATTTTTGTACACAATGTCAATCTCGTATGGTCCCATCCATTGAGTACAAATATTTCCCTATAAATCCTTGAATCACGAGTCATATAAAATATCCTAGTCTCAAAAATAGTACATGTTTACCATACACCAGCTCATATGGTGTGAAACCTATCGTTTCGCCAAGTGGTATGATAATCCCATAGATGTTTTGGAAGTCTATTGGCCCAATATTTGCGATGGATTTTCAAGCTATTGGTTAAGATTAATTCCAAAAATATATTTGTAACTGATACCTATCCATTGGCTTGTGGATGGTATGGCATAGACATCCCATGTCAAATTCAATATTAGCTAGTGATCGACTAAATGTGTTTGGAAGTGAAAATATGCCACTAATTTTTCTGGAGCCATTTGAAGTGCTTTAGCTTCAAACCATTTAGTGACATAGTATGGGAAAAATAGGATGTGAACCTTCTATCTAGATGGAGGTGAAATAGGCCCTACAAAGTCAAGAGCCCACTTTTTAGAAGGTTCCACCATGAACTGTGTATGAAGTGGAATTCCGTCGAACTAAATAGGTTTTCTCATCCTTTGGAAACTATCACAACTTGTCATGTACTACTTGGCATATTGAAAAATGGTGGGCCAATAATAACCTAACTGTGATACTTTGTTCTGAGTTCTTTTGTCAGCAAAGTGAATGCCATGAGGTCCATCCTAACATGCTTTCAGGATGTCATAAATCCCATCCTCTCAAACACAACATTGGACTATTAGATCTAGAGCTATGAAAAAGAGGTAGCCTTGGACCCAAGAGTACATAACACTTTGTTTGATAATCCTTTTCCTTTCTTTCAGTGCGATATGTGTAGGAAGATTTCCTATAGCCAAATAGTTAGTGGTATCTACAAACCATGGTGTGTTAGTAGACAAAGAAAACAAATTTTCATTAGGAAATACATCTTCCAAAGGGGTAGGATCCACATCATTGGTGAGTCGGGAAAGGAAGTCAACAACGACATTTTCTCTTCTTGGCTTATCAAGAATGGTGATGTTGAATTCCTCCAACAATAACTACCACCTGGTCATCCTACCATTAGTAACTAGTTTATTCATTAACTATCAAATGGTAGAATGATTAGTATGTATAAAAACATGATAGACAATAATATAGTGATGAAATTTTTTAATAGCATACACTACTAAAAGAAATTCTTTCCCACTCATTGTGTAATTTAATTCTTCAGGGGAAATATTTTTTCTGATGAAGTAAATTGCATAGGGTTTTTTTTATTCTTTTTTTCCTAATACTGCCCGAATGATTGTGTCAAAAGCATCTATGGAAATATCAAATGGCAAGGACCAATTTTCCCCCCTTAATACAGGTGCGATAGAAAAAAATTTCCTTTAAACCTTGACAAGTGATGTGACACTGGTTAGTCCAATGAAATTCTATGTCATTTTTAAGTGAAGAAAACAAAGGAGATGATAAATTAGTAAAATTTTCAATGAACCCATGATAACAACCAACATGTCCTAGGAAACTGTGAATTTATTTTTGACTTTTAGGTATGGGGAGCTTAGATATTACCTTTATTTTTTCAAGGTCCACTTTTATGCCTGTAGGAGAAACATGGTGTTGAGGGACAATCCCTTTAGTTAGTAATAAATGTAATTTTTCATTGCTAAGTGAGATATTTTCTTCTTGTCACCTTTTAAGAACTTTACCCAAGTCAGTCAAAGCTTCTTCAAATTTATCTCCATAAAAATACAATCATCCATATACACTTCCACACATTCATGGATCAAGTCAGAAAATATTCGAAGAATAGCGTGATGAAAAGTGGTGGGTGCATTTCAGAGACGAAAAGGTAAGAATCGATAAACAAAGGTCCCCCATGGGAAGGTGAAATTATTTTTATTTGTATGCTCAAGGGAAATGCATATTTGATTGTAACTACTAAACCCATCAAGGAAAAAAATTATTTTTTTCAGCTAATGTGTCTAGGACTTGGTCTATGAAGGGTAGAGTAAAGTAATCTTTCATGGTGAATTTTTTAAGTTCCTTGTAATCAACACAAATATTCCACTTTCCATTCCTTTTATGAAAAATCACTAGTGGTGACACCCATTGACTATGGAAAATAACATAGATGAAACCGACATTAAGCAATTTTTGTAATTCATCTTTCACTATCTCTCATTGTGTAGGATTCATATGATGTTGGGGTTGTTGGATGGGATAGGATTCATCTTTTATGTAGTTGTTATCAGTACATATATCGAGATGGATCCCTTGCATGTCATTGTAATCCCATGCGAAAGATCCATTATGTTCTTGTAGTAGTGAGATTAATTGCTCCTTTTGTAAAGTATCTATCTTACCATTGATATTCAAAGTTTTACCAAGGCATATATTTACAAGTGTGCAAGAAGATTATGCTATGGAGTAAAATGGGTAATACATATAGTCTAATTGTGAAGAGACATGTAGTTTTTACATGGATCATAGCAATGTCAATCACATCTAATCATCAAGTTTATTAAACATGTGCATAAAACCCCTCTTACCCAGTCAAGTGCTCAAAGACATTATATTAATCTACAAGCCAAGTTTGGAGGAAGTGACAGGGCGTCCTATTGGGCTAATGCTCACTGGATGTGGGGTGTCTCTGGGAGAAATAAAATCCAAGCCATGTGAGTGGATGAGGTGGATAAGGGATGTTTGGGCAAGGGGTGCAGTGATAGTAGGGAAATGCATGGCTTACCTCTGGGTGCCTTTGTAGAGGGTGAGTTGCACCTGTCCTGGATGCAAATGTTTCCAAGCCCATTCATGCGTTTTTATCTTTATTCTTTATTTCTTTTTCTTCGGGAAGTTAATCAAGGGACACTGCCCTGGCGTGGTGACCAATGGTGGAAATGTTACCCACAATCACTTTCACAGAAATGAGAAGGCTAGCTCATGATGAGACCCCCTTTCTCTTGGCTATGCCACCAAGAGCCACTACCCTGGCATGGTAACCAGCTGCCAGTAGTGTCATACCGCTAGGTGCCCATGGACCTAATAGGTTGGCTTGTTATGAGACCCCCTATCCTATGACTAGGTCTTGTTTTATTATTTTTTATGGATCCCTTTGTTTCTTTCTTAGAAGCCTTTTACTTCTTTCTCGAGGATCCCTGGGCGAAGCATCTCAAGGTTTCATTATTTGGCTTTTATCTTTTGCCAGCTACTTTTACCCTCTGGGCCTTTATCCCTTTCTTCCCACAAGGTAAGGTGCAACCCTTAAATATTTGACCAACCCAATGCCTGGACCAGTGTAAAGGGATGGATGAGCAGGAGAAAGATGGAAAGTGGTAAGTATGGTGGGAGCGGACGATGGCTTCTCATGAATCCCCCCTAGTGGCAATTCAAAACCTATGGGAAAAAGATTACCAGGGCATCATGTCATTCCCCCTAGATATGGTCAAGTGGATAGGTATAAGATCCAAGCACCCATTAGAAACAAAAAGAATAAAATACACATATTCAAAGGTTTTGAGGATCAAAGTGACACATACCATGATACCCAGAATCATTACCTCATGGAGCAAGACCCACTTTTGCTACAAGACCAGGTCGAGGTGATGGATGTTGCTTCTGCTGACAAAATGGAGGTTCTCAAGGAAGAAAAGATGGGCCCTCTAGGGCCATTCTCATGTCGAACTGGCTCTCGGTACTCCATGTCTAGGACCTGTGGGCCTTGAGACATAATCTCCTTAGTTATCCCTAAAATGGGGGATAACATGCCCCTCACTAGATGAATGCACCCTCCTCCAAGGTGTAGCCCATACTCCATGGTAGACACTCCAGGATAGACTAGTGCCAAGCTAAAGCTCCTCCCAAAGCCTTGACCTCATGCGCCTTCTCCTCCTCAATATATGAGCCCAAGAGCTCTTCTACTTCTCCTCTCCTCTTAAGTGAAGAATGAATCTCACCTTTGCCCTATTCCCTCCTTTAGCCTCTCTTTGGCCAAATCCTAAAAGATCAATGGTCTATATCCAATCTAGCCAAGTCTAATCAATGGGTGAGATTTAATCCTAAAATCTCACTTAGGAAACCCACTTTCATTAGTTTTCCTCATGTCCTTTATCTCACCCACAAAGTGAATTAAATGTCACTTTAATGACTTAAGTGACATATTTCACTTTTGACTTAAACTCCTAATTCAAAGTGAAATTAGAACATAAAATAAATTAATGAGGGTAATAGTCTCCCCCTTTGTGTTTAGAGACTCACAAACACAAGGGGACCACTTTCCAAGGTACCCAAATCTCAACACTCCCTCTTACCGAGGAAAGTGCCATTCACCCCCAATCTCATCCCTATAGTGGACATGGTTGCCTACTGGAAAATACTCGATGAGTATGGTTGTACCGTGATCATCAAAAGTGGTCTCTGACACATATATTCTCAACTTGCATGATCTATAGATGGAAGTGCATTTCCACCTATCCAAGATCACCTAGATCTTGGTATCATACCAAAGATGTCAACCTTGGTCTCCCACCAAGGGATTCTACCTCCTGGCATCTCTCCAACGGTCACTACTCTTGGCATCTCACCAAGAGTCACTGCTCTTGGCATCTCACCGAGAGTCACTCTCTTGGCATTTCACCAAGAGTCACTCTTTTGGCATCTCACCAAGAGTCTCCCCCTCTTGGAATCTCACCAAGAGTATATGGATCTTGGCATCTCACCAAGATCCTCAACTTGGCCTCTCACCAAGTGACTTCCACCTAAAGTGGAACATGAACCTGATCTGCACATCTCTGTAGCCAAGTGAGTCTCAAGCCTTTCTGGTACCCTACTGCTCCTCCTCATCAATCTATGATGCTCTGAAGCCCCTGCACTAACCCTCTGTCTCAACAACTCTAAAACTGAAGTTGTTCTGGTGGACCAGTCACCCCTGAAGATGTTGTCCTCGAAAATTGAGTCTAAGCTCCCTCTGAATCTACTATGAGTCAATATGTCCTCCTCAACTCTATCTCCCCACTTGACATTGGATGGTGTAACATCTGACAAATAACTAAAGAATGCACACTATATCGCAAACTATGCATCGAACTCAACCTCTCTATTGTCATTGCAGTATCATCCTGCTTCTTCTTCTTCTTCTTCTTGGGACACTATCCTTCATAATGACCCATCCCTCCACAATCAAAGCATCTCACTGTGCTCATGTCTCTCTCTTGCCCACCGCCACTCTGTTGTGGTTTGGCCCCTCCCTTGGGACTCTGTCTAGCACCTTTGTTAGTCTTCTTCTTTTTCTTAGTCCACTAGCAAGGTTCTCATCACCTTGAGAAATCCGTTGTTGTCCTGAAGACTCTGAGGTGCATCTCATCTCCTCCTGTACGAAATCATCCCAAAGTCTCTCCCAAGTAGGCATAATATCTCAGGCAAAAATGCCTCGAACAAATGAACCCCATGGTTTGGTAAAGTTGATTAAAGTTGTCCTCACCATAAATTTTGGGTCCACTATCTCTCTGATAGCTGCAAGCTCATATCTGATCTGAGTGAATCTGTCAAGGAATGATGTAAACGAAAAGGAATCGAGCATCTGAATTCTTCTAAGGTTGTCCTGCAAAACCATCTTCTAGTTCTGGTTTGGACTCTGGTAAAGCTTGCATAAACACTCCCACATCTCAAATGCATAGTCTTTACCAGTCAAATGTGGAATGATGTGGTCTCTCACCCCGTCACAAATAGTCATTTTCACCTTGTTGTTCCTCTTCCTGAACTCTGCCACCAACAAGGGAGTAGTGACAGGAGGAACAACAAAAGGAGCATGAACTATATCCCATAGTTCAAGGTCCTCTAAGGAGAAAGTGATCCTGGTCTTCGAAGGGGACCAATTGCTAGCTCCTTCTAGCCTATCTTCTTCCCGTATCTGGGACACCGACATGGTTGTCCACTAAAGCTCACACTGATGCTAAAAATGCACAAGAGCACTGCCTCACTCCTATCAACATAGGGGTGGAAAGAGGCAGTAGAAATACAACCTCACTCCTAACAAAACAAGTGTGATAAGAGGTTGTCAAAAATCAGCCTCACTCCTGTCCATGCAGGTGTGATAAGAGGTTGTTCACAGGTGTCAAAAATCAAATCTGCAACTGTCAACAAATCTTCCCACAAGCTGTCCATAAACTCTGTCAACACGCTGCCCAAAAATATGTCAATAAGTTGTCACAAAATTGTCCACTGAATGCACTAGAAATCAACAAGTCTTTGCCACCAAGGGCTCTGATACCATGAAGAGAAACGAGGTACTATCAGGCTGCTAAATCTGATCTGTCTTGGACCATAATTTAGCTCTAAGTCACCCGTAGGGGTGTAGACCATTTGCCAAGTGCCGTGTAAATGGAAGGAAATATGTAAAGGAGGTCTCAAGTTCGATTCTCACCCCGATTTACTTGTGCTCCATGCTTTTGGGTTGTGTGGTGCACCTGGGTTATAGTGGTACCAGATGGGTATCGACCACGTGTCACGTGAGTACGAGAACCACGAGTTGTCGATTCCCCAGTAAAATAATAATAATAATAATTATTATTATTATCTCTAAGTTTGAACTTCCAAAACTGTCATTTGTTGCCTTTTAGGACATCAAACAATTAGGTAACTTTCTGCCAATAATTTTTGTGGATAAGTGTTCTTTTGAGGTTCCCTTGCAAGTGTTTTCATACCAATGATTAGCACATACAATAATACTCAAAACACATAACACTCCTCACAATTTTTACAACTCTAAATGTTGATCTACACTTCTAAGCATGCATGAAAAATGACACATAAGTTTTTGGTCAACATGACCCTCAAAAAACCCCCATGGGGAAAACCAATTTGGAGTAGATGTATATAGAAGGCCTCAAAGAAAAATGTACAACACAGAAAAAATATACAAGTGAACCTGGTACAATAGCAACCCTTTTCGGATGCCTTGGAGTCCCTTGAAGATGTTCCTACTAGCCTCTTGAAGCTAGAATCCCTTTGCCTTGGTGCGCCCCTCTTCCTTAGCAAACCCTTGGACCTCTTTCCTTGTGCCTTTTCCTTGATCTTTCCTTTGCTTATATGTTTAACCCTTTCCTTGCCTTTGCTTTTCTCTTGTTGAAGTGCCCTCCTCTCAAGAGTGCCTCCCTCCAAGTGATGGTGCGCACTATGCTCAAGTGCGCCCCTCCTCTAGCAAAACTCCACAAATGAGTGCCCTCCTTCACCCTTGCGCCCTCTACACTATAGAGTGTGCCTAATAATGATGAACGAGGTTCCTCCTCAAGGTGCGCCTTCCTCTCCAAGATTGATGCGACCTCCTCCCAAAGTGCACCCCTCACAAGCTTGTGCGCCCCTCACTAGATGAGTGCGCCCTCCTCCAATGTGTAGCCCATACTCCATGGTAGACTAGTGCCAAGCTAAAGCTCCTCCCAAACCCTTGACCTCATGTGCCTTCTCCTCCTCAAGATATGTGCCCAAGAGCTCTTCTCCTTCTCCTCTCCTCTCAAGTGAAGAATGAATCTCATCTTTTCCCTATTCCCTCCTTTAGCATCTCTTTGGCCAAACCCTAAAGATTAATGGCCTAGATCCGATCTAGCCAAGTCTAATCAATGGGTGAGATTTAATCCTAAAATCTCACTTAGGAAACCCACTTTCCTTAGTTTGCCTCATGTCCTTTAACTCACCCACAAAGTGAATTAAATGTCACTTTAATGGCTTAAGTGACATATTTCACTTTTGACTTAAACTCCTAAGTCAAAGTGAAACTAGAACATAAAGTAAAGTAATAAGGGTAATAGTCTCCCCCTTTGTGTTTAGAGACTCACAAACACAAGGGGACCACTTTCCAAGGTACCCAAATCTCAACATGTGTGTGTGTATCCCTTACTTTCCTATTGAAATGAAACTCATTGAGATTTGATCCCAAATGGGCAAGGAGAATGTCCCCTTTCTTTCCTATTGAACCATTCACTCATGTGTAGTGTGTGTGTGTGTGTGGTTTCTTTCTTAGTTGGTATAAGTGAGGTGTTAAGGTAGTCTCCACTAGAGTTCGAGTCTCAACAACTACATGATGTAGCCTTCAGGTGGACTTTGGGCCTTGTTACCGCCCAAATTGTATATAATGATGAAAGCCCTTATCCACAAGGTAAAATATAAGGGAAACCTCTCGGAAGGTCACCAATATCACCTCGACAACCTATCTCTTGTAGCTGTAGGCCGGCTCTCCTCCAGGTCAAGGGGGGTATTCCCTACTAGGATTACTAAGACCAAACAATGAAGCACAAGATGACGTTCAGAGTAGCCTTAGTAAAATGGGGTTTGGAGTTTTATAGAGTTTTTCAAAAAAGTGATGGAAAGACATTAAGATGAATGCCAAATCCAACTAGGGAAAGGGAGTTAAGGTGAATCAAACAGTAAATTAGTTCAAGAAGAAAACCCTCCAAGGAGTTGGTTTATAGTCTTCAAGGATTAGGGTTTGAGACTAGAACCAAGAGGCTAAATAATCCCCTGTCCAATCAAGATCAACAATGGATTCAAGGTCTGCAATAAGGGGCTTCAATGGAAGACAAGCTTCACCATCTAAAATCGGTTATTGCTTGATGAAATCACTTAATACTTCGGCCAAGGAACCATAAGGAAGAACAAAGCATGGTATCAAACACTCACCAAATCAATAAAGGAAGAATGAGGAGAAACCCTAAAATTCTTCCTTCCACCTAATACTCGATATCCTTCTATGGATCAATCTTGAAAGGCTTGTAGAAGACTTGAAAAATTCCACCATTAATCTTCATGCACCAAAATAAAACTAAGTAGGAAAAGCTTCAAGAGTTGACAACATTCATTCACAAAGAAAGGACCCTTAACACCATAAATGCTCCAAGAAAGATATATCGATTAGGCTCCAAAAAGAGAGAGCTCCCAAGTATCCAACCATGACTGAGAATGAGGAAGTCCATCTCTTTATATAGAGTGATGCCTAACTTCCTTTACAATAGAATAATATTTTCTCATGTAATTCCTTAAATCTAGGCTAAAAAAAGTAAACTACAATTAAGCAATCTAAAGCAACAACAAAAGTGGTCAAGCCACATGTATAATGAAAAAGATAAAGCAAAACCCCAAAGAGAGGTCGTCTCCTCCAAAGAAGTACCAAGATGCCCTCAAGGTGTCATGTCTAGTCTCCAAAGGCTCCTTAAAAACATGTAGATGCTCCACAAACTCTTCCAAAGATGTAAGTCAAGCCCATAAGGCTTTCTCCAAAGTGGACACACGGACTTTCAAGGTGGAAATGCCCTCTAAGTTATGCACAAAACCCTTGAAAGGGGGCAGTTGGGTGTGGATACTCAACGACCCTTTCAAAAAGTATAGTCCAAACCTCAAAACATGGTGGGAGGGCAAGCAACTTTCCAACGTCTACCCCCCTTTAGTGCAAAGACCTCGTGGAGGAGTGAAATATATCGTTTGCAAGTGGACGGTTCCTTGGAATCAACTTGCAAGTCTTCAATTTATGTCCATGTCATGCTTATGACAAGAAGAACCTCCATAAATCATGGAAATTCCCCTCCAAGTCACGCAATATACCCCATGGCTGTCACAAGGCTGCCAAGTATGGGTCAGCCATCGATCCATGACACAACCACGTCATAAGATGTGTAATAAAAACCCCTACAGTGATAGTGGATGCCCAAGTGTAGGTCGGCCCTTAAATTAAATGTATGATAGCTCAATAAATGCCAAACAGCGAGAGTGCTCTAGGCTCCTCCATGTGGCATGCTACAAAGATGTCCATGTATGCACAAATAGCCCAGAAGTGCTTTGGAGGGTGTGACCAGTGCCTTGATATACTTGAGCTACCCAAATAATGAGCTATGTATTCATCAATATCCATGAATACAAGTGAAAAAGGCCCAGCTTCTAAAGCTCAAAATACAAGGGCTAATGAAGAAATTCACTATGGGTACCCCTGTCAAAATGAGGGGTAACAGCTAGCTCTTACTTGGGGACACATGCTCTTTTCAAGAGTGCATGAGTGCATGAGAACCTTAGAATCTCGTCAAATACATGTGTGCTCCACATCAGCAAAACAGCAAAACCAAATGCTCAAGAGAACTTATTCCTGCTACATTAATGTCCAAGTGGAATTATTCTTCTTACCCTATTGTAGCATGTGTCGGGTGAGGCTGCTAGGTGAAATCAGATAGCCAATGTAGCCACCTCAGCACCTCATCAATCCCTTGTCCTTTCCCTATGTACTTAATCATCATACAGAACAGGGATATGTCAAAATCTAGATGGTTGCAAACTGGAATCTCTATCACTGCTGTCGGGATGAAAGTGAACCTATGTACTTGCTCATCAAAATATCATCCAGTGGATGTACAGACTGGCACTAAGTGTTGCACGCCTACCCAACGCATCTTTGAATATCGTTGCATTATGACATGTCTTGTAGCTCCAAAATCTCTGCCTGGCTGCCACTCGAGAGTAACCAATGCTGCTCCAACACCTGCTGAAGAAAATCTGATGTGGAGAGTGTTTCTATATTTTTGGTGAGGTACATGCTATCCATAAATATTTTGTATGTAAACTCAGGCCTTGCAGGCATTCTTGTGATCTTCCTTGCAACACCTAAAATACCATCCAAATTTAGGTCTGCATTTGGTTTAAACCGATTTGCCTTCTGCTGAATATGCTAGACAATCCTTCATCTGATTTTTTTCTGAGCGTGAGTGGCCAATCATGGGAGAACTTGTGACTGTAGTGTAGAAAGTTAATTTTCTGCATCTTTATATTCTCGTTTACCTGCTTAATCCTCCAAGCCTTATCTTCCAAATTCTGGGACAATGATGGAAAAATAGTGTCTAGTTGCTCTTTGCACATTTGGAACATCATTTTGTGAACAGAGGATGTAAAATTCCTCTAGACTATGACAGGTAAGAACAAGATTTGTGTCATATGAGATCCTAGAGGCCACTCTAGCTTCTCATAAGGGCGTTGAAGGATTTCTTCATGGGTCTGATCATGTACATTTTCTTCAATCGTCACTATACCAGCATCATCTTTACCAAAGGCACCAGCTGAGTCGCTCAGGGGAGGGCCAGAACCATTGATTGTTATGACCTCTTCTAATTCATTCATCGCTTGAGAATTACTCAAAAACCATGGACATCCCTGTTGGAAAAAAGGAGTGCAAACTTGTTGATTCAGAACAGTCCCCTTAGCTACTCTGTTTACTTTCAGGTATTCAATTATCTTATTTAATTTCCTATTGGAAAATTCAAAATCTACAAAAGGCTTGAGAGGGATCATTGGATCCTCCGGAAGCTGGCTGACTGTAGGCTGATCGATAATCTTTTTGCTCATTTCAACGTTCACGTTCTGGTCTGTCATCCCCCTAAGAAAATCTTATACATCATGTTATACAAAATCCTATTGGGATTTGCAACCTCAATTTTGGAAAAAGGTGGTATCGCTGCTTTAGTGAAACCGCCGGTGAGTTTGTCCGGCAAAACCATATTGTAGGCAGAACCAGATGCTCTACAACCCTCTTTCTTGATCATCCAATTGTGTAATGTATGTGTTTGCTGCTTATCCTCCAGATTAACAATACAGATATCTGAAACGAGGGCGAGATTCCCACGTAATTACGAAATTCGCTCATATGGATTATCTGTGTACCAAAGTTTGTCATCGAAATAAGTCACAGCTATCGTCATACCCTTGTCTTCATGGCAAATTATGCTTTCCCTGTTTCCACGAGCAAGGGCAGGTATATGAGGCAGGCTTACTTGGTTCTCGAACGGAAGTTGGAGCTCGTCTACCTTAACTTGACCACAAACATCAAAAACAGGTTCACAAGCCTGCGCACTGTAGTGAATTATTATTTGTTCATTGTATAGGTTGTTTCGTGGCCCAGAATGTTCTAAGGCAGACTCCTCTTCGACATACTGTACATCTGCTATATCATGACGCTTATCCACTTCCGAAATGAGATTCGAATGGACAGTTCTGGCTATGTGAGGACCAAGGATATTCATACCATCATTGTCAGTAGAACGAGAGATCTGATTTTCCTCTAACCCTAACTGTTGGGCGATGAGGCTTCTATGGGTGTTATCGCTTCTATGGCTTCTATGGGTGTTCTTGAGGTATGTGTTAAGTTTTCAGACCCCAACCCAGTTTCAGTTTCACTGATTTTTCAACCAAAGTTAAATGTTGAAACTCCAGTTTCAACACTGTTTCAACATATAAAAACTTAATAGAGAATAAACTTCAGAACTGAAACATAAGGATTCTAAACATCGTTTTCAATGCAGAAATAAAATATCAGCAATATGCAAAACTTAGAAAATATAAACACAAAGATATTCGGTCTAACTTCGACCCTGGAAAAACCCACAAGGGGAAAACCAGTGAGAGAGGGCTTTGTATTATTTATGAGCTTCTGAGAAATTCTTTTACAGCATATTCATCTTCAGAAATTTACACAAGCTTATCTA
>ML784584.1:268402-279539 GCA_009831015.1 Picea engelmannii | reverse complement strand
ATCTTGCAAGAAAAACATAATGACACACATAATTGACATAAAAAAACCTAAACCCTAAATGAATAAAATACATGTATGAATGGTTTATCTTTCTTAAAAAAGGAAACAACAACAAATTTAATGAGTTTTGGGGGGCCCACGAACTACTTAGATGTCCATACAGGCCAACAAACAACCAAAACAACATTAAAATGTCATCCGTATGGGCTGAAACATCATCGGTCATACCGTACGGTGTTTTGTATTCGAGAAACAACATATAGTATGATCAGTGACATTTTGGTCGGGTTTCGTACCCATTTCGGTGTTTCGTCGAGTTTTTGGTACCGGAACAACACCTAGTTGGATGTTTCTTGCAATTTAGTGTGCAGCCCGACCCAATAATGTAAACAAAAATAATGAAATAAACAATGCATTTATGTAATAATAAAACTAATATTACAAGTTACTAAAAAGAACTCTCAAAACAACAAAAGGTTCTCAGACCTAAGATAAATTTGTAAATATTGATAACAATGCTTAGTGGGAATTAATCCACAAGAAATATGTGCAAATATCATGCATCAATTCTAACCAACAATGATTAACATTCACAGAATAATATGCAAAAATAGAAGCAATAAGAAAATATGTGATGGCCATTAAGTAAATTCACCCTAATCAAACACGACCCATAGATCATGCTAAGGATACTTCCTCTACATGTACAGAATTATTTACAATGTCTATCTTCATTGAATTAACTATTTTTTAGATATCTGTTTACCCCTCGTACTAGGGGTGACTATGGAGATCATGTCTTGAGGCCCACAAGTAGCATACATGGAGTGTCGAGAGACAGATTGACTAGCATATCCCCGTAGGGCCCTTCCTATTCATTGATGCACCATCATACATCACCAGTAGCAAAGAAACATCCATCACACTGGCCTGGCCCAAAGGACAACAAGTCTTACTTCATGAAGTAATAAACCTGGTATCATGGTAAGTATCACCCTAACAATTGATGCATTTGAACATGTTACAAAGAATTCATTCTTGATTACAGAATGTTTTCTTGGAAATTATACTCTTTGCCTTATTCAACCTTGGTGGGTCTCATTTTGTCCTAGTAAGTTGATCACCCTTGGGAATGAGGTGCTACTGGGGGTTCCTTGAAGAGTCATCGTCCATTCCTGATCATACTTATCACCTTCCATCCTCTTTCCATTCAGTTTTCTCATTTTTGGGATGTTTGGGTGCACTAACCCAAGAAGGGCTTGTACCTCATTTCATGGGAAGAAGGGGTTGAAGGCCCAGAGGGAATGTAGTTGGAAAAAGATAAAAGCCAAAATTATAACCTTCTAGATTCTCACCCAAAGAGGTCTTGAGAACAATGAAACATTTCTCTTAAAAGAATTGAAAACCTGCAAAAGAAATTTCACATTATATAGATGTCTCACTTGTTGAGGTGTGTACACGCATGCGATGTCCCTTTCTTTCCATGCATATGGAACTCTGTGTACCTCTAGCTTCAAGTGACACTGTGATAATCCTTTCAAGTCTTATGTTACCCAATTGTTCTGGACTTTAATTAATTAATGAAAAATAAATGGGCTTGGAAAAAGGATGCATTGAAAATGAATGTGCAACACACCCTTTACAAAGGCACCCATAAATGAGATAATACGAACCCTTGTATGTCATGAACCCCATGCCTAGAATTTTTACCCCACTCCACCTCACACTCATACATGACTTAGATGGGTTTCTCTTGGGAAAAACCCTTGACTTGAGGATTGACTGGCCCAATAGGATGCCTTCACACCCCTTCCACACCTAAATTTAACAAATTGTATAACGTCTTTGAGCATTTGTTTAGTTTGAAAAGGGGAGTTTGGTGCACATTTTCGAGTGGTTTAATTATTAGATGTGGCCTACTTGGTATGATTCTTGTGACTTATGGATCCTTGGAGGGCATACCTATTTTTTTTTGCGAGATCTTGCCTAGTGGACAGGTATTCATGAGGAGATGACTTGTTCAGACCTTCATGGAGGCTTTGGAGCCCAAGGATGGATGCATAAACCCCACGTCTGGGGCTAGCTTGTGATTACCAGTTGCACAGCAAAAAAAAGAGTTTGTCTCCTTTTGAGGTACTCTAGCATGGCCAGAGAGAGAGGTTCCTATCATCCCACACTTGGATGCTATCCTTTGGAGCCTTGGATGTCACCCTATGGCCCATGACATCACTTAGGGCTAGGGTTCAATGGATGCCTGACGTGGGAGATACTTGATGAGGATTTTGAAGTGTGTGGGCATGGTTATTGGCCTTTGGATCCCTAGTGCTTCACCTTCCATCTCAACATCCCTCATTCAGAGCCTAACGTCACCCTAGAAGGGATGACGTCACCCTTTTTAGGGTAATTTTTATGTAAATTTTGGATTTTTGTAATTTAAATGAGAAAATTCAAAAGTAGGCTCAGATTTGTGAAAAGACCCAACTTTTGATTAATAAGACTAGGATTTCCCATATAAATATGGCTAGCCTAAATCATTTTCTCATCATAACTTTTCCTCACAAGAGGCCTCTTGGTTTGAAATTTTCACCCTATTGATGCTACTTGGCTAAAATTACTAGTGCGCACCTTCTTGGAGAGGCTTCTTTGGATGTTACTTGGATTTTTGTGGTGGTAAATTGCTAAACTAGAGTTTATTCTTGATTGTTCTTGGTGGAAGTAAGTAAATTCTACAACTTCTTTTATGTATTGAATGTTTGTGGTTAAATTTTACTTGCTTCATATTGAAGATTATGAAATTGCTTGTTATAAACCCTAGGAAAGGAACATAAGGTACTTATTCCTTTCTCTAAGCTTATTCCACTTTCTATTTTGTCAAGGATATCTTATCTAAAATAGGCTCCTAAAGCCCTAAAGAACTAGCACTTTAGAAGCCCTAGTTTAGAGGTTTGTTGCAAGTATATATTTCAATAGTTCAAGGAGAGAAGGTTACGCTAGGGCCTAAAAGGTGCTTATGCTCTAGTGGAATCCATATCTAAGACTTGAATGCTAGAAGCCTTGAAGTGCCAACACTTCTAGCATTTATCTCTTTGTCCTTTGAACAATATTATCATTGTCATGTTTTCTCCAAGATAATTCATTATTGTAATTGACTCCATAAGCCCAAAAGGTACTGATTTCTATGCTCTTGTGGATGAATGTGATCAAGACAACTTTCAAACTCTATTCTTTGAAGCTTATACTATCATCTCCTAACCCTGACTTAGCCTAAAACACTAACCTAGTGGCTGTTATTGCAAAACACTGCTACAACCACCTTAACTACCACTAATTTGTTGCATAACTAACTTTAATGGCTAGCTAAACTTACCGGAATTTGCTTGTAACAATTGTTAATCATTCTATCTATTATCGCACAAGTTGTAGGTTGGGAAAATCTCGAACCAACCACTAAATGGTGACAACTAAGAGGTCACCTATCCACTATCACCTTAGGTAGGTGTCCCCGTCACTTTAGAGGTGAGGTAGTCACCTCAAGGGGGGAATCCCAGTGACCCTAGGGGGATTGAGATGGAAAGTGATAATTATGAAGTGGATGTCCCTAGAGGTCAATTATATATGATAGGAAGAGCTTGGAAAGGAGTCTTGGGAAGGTTTAAAGGTTTCCAAAAGAGTTGAGTGATCTGCCAAGTATGAGTACCTTCCCGAGACACAAAGAAAACCAAGAGAATAATGTAATATGTTAGTTGGACAAGAAAGTTAGGCTTGCTGTTCCTAATAGCATAAAATAAAATGATATATATCAGCTCAATAAATATAACAAAGGCTTCAATATAAGTGCTAAGTATATGATAAATAAACAAGAGATAAAGCTAGTGAAAGCTAGCCCAACTCACCAATGATCAAGCAATAAGTTTAGCACAAAAAGCAAGGCTGAAAACAAAAGATTTATGCAGTGATATTATCATCCTTATCGCTGTTGCAAACCAAGCATAACAGCAGAAAAATAAGCCAAGTGAAACCACCGCTAACTATCCCAATAGGTGCGCTAGGCTTAGTAGAGAGTTAGGGTAAAGTTAGGGATAAATCCTAGGGTTCGTTTAGAAGTTATTAAGCGTTTGAGAGTTAATTTTCTGTAGCCCTAATGGCTGTAGGTTATTTTTGTAGCAGAAGAAAGAATTTATGGTTGAAATGGGACATCTCAATGAGGCAAGGGAGCCAAATGATCAAGGTACACTTTCCCAAAGAGACAACTTTAAAACTTGAAAAAATCACATTTACCAAGGCAACAATTTATTTCTACAATGAAACAAGTAAATCACTAGTGCCTTTAAGAATTGGGTTAATGGAGTCAAGCAAAGCTAGAGGTACTACCTCCTTGGGGGTGTAAATCCTCTTACTCCCCAAGGCAAGTAAATCTAGCTAGGGTTTGAGCTAAGAGGGTGTATGCCTTTATACTTCTCTTAGTAAACCCTAGTTAAAACAATAACATGTAAGCATAAAATGGTGGAGACTATGGTGGGGGTGTATGCTTATACTTCCAACCAATCTCTAGCAAAATAACCTTGACTTGAATAACAATAATAGCGCAATGCAAAAAAGCTGACCAATTCAAGGAAAAAGCTAAGACAAACCACCATAAAAGCTAGAAAAAACCTTCAAGGCTAGTGCATCACTTCCATCAACCAATAATCCAAGAAATAGCCATAAACAAGAGCACAAGAGAGAGAGAGCTACCCAAAGAGAGCGAAAATTTCAGTCCAAGTACCTCTCACAAGAGGGAGAGTTATGGTAAAATGAGATCTTATGATCTCCTATTTATACAAAATATCACTAAGATATTTTGTCCACATAATTAAGGGTAAACCACAAGACTAGGGATCAACAACCTTAATCTTTCCCCTTTCACAAAGTAATATTAAATAATTCGTTTTAATTTCACTTTTGCACAAAGAAAACCCCTAGTTTGTATGGACATCACCCCTTTAGGGGACGTTTTGGCACTATGAGAAGGTTGTTGGTGATGGAGGAGTGTAGAAAGGCTTCCCAAAGCCACATGTCAAGCATCCAAATAACTTCCTTCATGGTCAAAGCCTCAAACCCCTCAAAAAATCCTTGTGCATGTTATCCCCACTTTTTAGGGATAACTAGGAGATCATGTCTCGGGGCCCACAGGTCCTAGACATGGAATACTGAGAGCAGGATTGACCTAAGCATGGCCCTGGAGGGACCACCTTTTCTTCTTCCATCATCCCTATCTTGTCAACAATAGTAGCATCCATCACCAACGGTTTGGTCCTATATTAGAAAGAGTTCTTTCTCCATGAGGTAATTGGTCTAGGTATCATGGTATGTGTCACCTTTGATCATTAAAACCTTTAAATATATGCATCTGATTCCTTTTATTTCTAACAACTGCTTGGATCTTACATTTTCCCACTTGACCATGTTTGTGGGGATTGACAGGGTGTCCTAGCAATCCTTTGTCCATAGGTTTTGGTTTTCCACTTGGGGGGACTTCTGAAAGGCCATCGTCTTCTCCCATCATAGGACCACTATTTCATCTTATTTCCTGCTCATTTGTCCCACTCCCCTTGTCCGGGCATTGGGTTGACCTATTTTCAAGATTGCACCTTATCTCGTGGGGAGAAGGGGCTAAAGGCCCAAGAGGTAAAAGTAATTTGATAAAAGATAAAATCCTAAGAATAAAACCTCGAGATGCTTCACCCAGGGATCCCCGAGAAAGCAATAAAAGGATTCTCAGCAAGAAACTAGAGGGACCTAGAAGAAAATAATAAAACAAGACCTAGTCAGAGGATAGGGGGTCTCATCACAAGCCAACCTATTCGGTCCATGGGTACCTAGCAGTATGACATTGCCACCAGCTGGTTACCACGCTAGGGCAGTGACTCTTGGTTGCATGGCCAAGGGAAAGGGGGTCTCATCACGAGCCAGCCTTTTCATTTCTGTGAAAATACTTGTGGGTAACGCTTCCACCACTGGTCACCACACCAGGGCAGTGTCCCCTGATTATCTCTTGAACAAAAAGAAAAATAAAATCAATAAAAGAATAAAAGAATAAAGGAAAGAATGGACTTGGAAAGAGTGCATCTATGGAAGGTACAACTCGCCTTCTACAAAGGAACCCACAGATAACACATTGCATCCTTGGCCCTCGCTGCACCCACATGCTTGGACTTCCCTTAACCACATCACCCACTCACATGGTTTTGATGAGTTTTTCTTGTGGGAACTCACCTTTTCCGATGGACACTAGCCTAATAGAATGTTTTGTCTTTTCCTCCAGATTTGTATAGCGAGCTTGTGTAATGTCTTTGAGCTATTGACAGATGTATTAGGGATTTTATGCATATGTTTAATAATATTAATGATGAGATGTGATTGACATTGCTATGATCCCTGTAAGTGATGAGCCCATGGAGGGCGTAGCTTTTGATGTGCAGGACCATGCCCGATGGGCAAGTACCATTTGGACCGATACTCATGGGGAGGTGATCAGTTCAGACCTCCATGGGGTTGAAGAGCCCACTAGATGGATGTTGAGATGCCATCGGGGGGAATACAAGGCAGAGGATGATCAGAGACCTTGCACCAGAGAAGAAGAGAATGTTCCACCAAAGGCACCCTGACACTGCTTGGCCTAGGGGGATTGACCCACTTTCAGAGGGATGTTGGCTCTAGATGGCCTAGGACGTCACCAAGAGGCTTATGACATCATCATGATCATGTTGGTAGATGGACAGTAAAGTTGGCACATGTGGCAGCATGGAGGAGCCCAATGAGGGTTAACGTCTTGCTTCAGGAGGCTACATTTTCCCTAATAGGGGCTAACGTCACCCTAGGAAGGGGTGACGTCTTACCTTTTTGCTTGATTAGGGTTTTAGTCTAGCATTTAATGTAAAAACAATATTGTTTTGGTATTATGGCCTTGTCGGCCTTTTTATGACCTAAAAAGTAAATTAGGTCATTGATACACTATATATTGAGGGTTTTCACTCTCATTTTATCATCACAACTCATTCACTCCATAAGGATGACGGAATTTTGCACCCTCTCTTGGGTATTTCGCTGGATTAAATGATGCACACTTGTTGAAGGAAGTGATTTTTGGCATTTATTGTGTTTCTCTTGAAGGAAGGTGTTACAACTAGGGTTTGCATGGTTATTTCTTGATGAATTGTAAGTATTTTTCTGCAAAACTTCTTGAATGAATGGTTGTAGATTATTTTCTTGCATATGTTTATGAATTTTTCTGAATCAAAACCCTAGGTGACAAGCACACAAGTAGGTCCTTGTCTCATGTCCCCTGATAGAGAAACTTTCAGCCATTGAAGAAGGAAGAAAGATCCTAGCCGTAGCTACACTCCTATTTCTTCTTCGTCTTTGCTAGTCGTACCAATTAAAATCCAAGAAGAGTGAGATGTCCCTGGCCTATGTCTACTACACTAGGGTTGTGCTCTTTCTAGGGTTTGTTGAAAGGCCTTGTTGTAGCAACACCTCACCTCATCAAACCCTTTTGTTTTGATTATATTTTTATTCTTGAGCTAATTGTTTTGACGGGAAGGAGGAGAGATCACGAGGCCTTTCTTTAGCAATACCGGAGTGAGCCTCTCTCCCCTAGGGTTTTGATTTTGAGGCCTTGCCTTTGAAACACCTCAAAACTCTTCCCTCTAGTCCTTGAAATCTTGCCTCCTTCAACTCTTGTGTCCTTCACTTATGACTCCATTAAACGCTAAGGCACTGATTTGAAAGTCCTCTAACGTTGAAGTGAAGCTGATCAAACAACTCTCTAAATTCTTTAAATTTTAAATCCTAACCTACTAACCCTAATTTGTTGACGTCATCATTGGTTATTTCATCTTTAATACAATGACGTTTTGTTTTATAAGCAATTGAATGGTGATTTAGGCATTGAATGAAATAAAGTGTTGATTGGTTATATTAAATTCTACATCGTTCCAGTATTTATTGATAAAGTGACATTATTTTCATTCCTATATTGATAAACATTGACTTCGTCAATATTTATTGCCATATTGCTTATATATATTTATCAGATAGTCTTATGAAGTACTAACCCATTGAAATATAGCTTGCATATATCTGTTTGATGTTGTCTTGTTCTAGGTAGGTGTTCTTCATTGGGGATTTACTTTATTATTAGTTGTTTAGCTGAGACTTTTTGTTTGGGTGGTGAATTGTGAAGGAGAAATTTTGTCATTATCTCATTATCCTTTTGCCTCCTCAAAACCATAGGTCACTAGGGACATCTCCCCTGGGCCTAGCCTCCCTAAATAGAAAGAACCTTCCCATCGTGGTGAAATTGGGTGGGATAGGTTCATGTTACACCAGTTTGACCCACAAGACTCAAGCCTTTTATCCTAACTACAAACTGTGTGATAACAGTGCCAATTCATGTCAACTCACCACCAAAACCTAACCCCCCTAGGTGACGTCATGCCTCTAAAGGTGATGCTTTGCCTCTCCTAGGCAAAACGTTTGGCATGTGGGGGATAGGTTGTGTTGTCCAACTCATATTCTAGGCCTTCAAAGTTTGATCTCTCTCATCTGTCATGCGGGCCCTTGGCATCCACCTATGGGCTTCAAGCCCCATGGAAGCCCAAGCTAAGCTTGTTCTTCCAAAACTGTCCACCAACTAGGTCCTGCAAAGACAAATAAGCACGCCCTCCAAGGATATCATGTCATAACATCATGATAAGTTAATCCAATAAATAAATGAGCCACCTAAGCATGTGCATCAAAGATCACTATGTCAAACAATTAAGTGATCAAACACATTATGTGACTTGTCAAGCTTGAATATGGGAGTGTTGACAAGGTGTCATATTTTGTAGATCTTTCCCTAGGTCAAGGAGAGTTTCCAAGAGATGCCTCTCTAAGCTATGTAAATTCGATGAAGTGGTTAGGGTCAAGACTCAATGGGCATAGGGCTCATGACATACAAGAGGTCGTAGTGTCTCATTCATGGGTGCCTTTGTAAAGGGTGTGTGGTACCTTCGTTTGCAATGCACTTTTTCCAAGCCCATTATTTTTCCATTCTTTCATAAATTTAAGGAAAGTTGAAGGCCACTACCCTGGCATGGTGTCCAGATAATGGCAATATCACCCACAAATACTTGGTGGAAAAGAGGTCGTCTTGTGATGAGATCCCCTTCCTCTCGGCCATGCAACTTAGAGCCATTACCCTGGCTTGGTAACCAAATGATGGTAATGTCATACCACTAGATATTCATGGACATGATAGGCCGACTCATGATGAGACTTCCTATCCTCCAAATAACGTTTTAAGCATTCTTAATCATATTTCTTGTGGGTCCCCCTTTTCTCAAAGATAAGTGTTTCATTGCTTTCTTGGGTGATCCTTGGGAAAGCATCTAGAAGGTTCATACATAGGCTTTTACCCAACATCAATCTCTCGGGGCCTTCAGCCGCTTCTTCCCATAGAATGAGGGACAACCCCTTATTGGGTCAATACATCCTAAAATCCCAAGATATAATGAAATGGGGGAAATAGTGATGGAAAGTGGTAAGTACGGTTGGGAACAGTACGATGGCTCTTCAAGGGAGTTCCTAGTAGCAAACCCATCCCCAAGGAAGACCACTTACTAACGCACAATGTCAACCACCAAGGTGAAGTAGGGCAAAAGGGATAATGTCTAGGAATATATCATGAAATCTAAAGCAATCTAAGATACAACATATTTAAATGCCTCAAACATTGAAATGATGCTCACCATAACACTGACTTGTACCTCATGGAGCAAGGCCCACTGCCTTCCGGAAGCCAAATGGTGTGGTGGATGCTATCTAAAAATCTGTGACCTCTGTGGTGGTGAGAAGGGTCTCCATCTGTGCAAAAGGATACTGCAATTCATGTAGTCTCTTGACACTCCATATCTACAACCTGAGGGCCTTGAGACATAATCTCCTTAGTTATCCACAAAATGGGGATAACACTATCCATCAAATGCTAAATTTTCATTGTGTTTTCAAGCATTTTTGAAGTATATTTCTTGCAGCTGTTACAAAATACTATTTTTCGTTGTAAACTTTTGCATTGATGCAATTTTATATCATATAGCTTATATTTACATTTTTCTATCATCTTTTGAGGCTTTACTATCATTTTTCTAACTTGGAATTTCCATATATATGCACTATTGTTCTTGTTCTGAGAAGGTACACAAGTCACTTTTCATTTGCCTCAATCTCTTAGACATAGACCCTATGATTTTGGTAACTAGTGAAAGGGGGGTGTAAAATTGACCATAACCTTAGCTTTCCAACCCTTTAGGTTACCGGGGACGCCTCCCCTGGGATAAACCTTGCCTATCCCTAAAACATGGGAATTTCCTATTAAGGTGGCAGTGATAGGTTATCATGTAGCTACACCAATTTCCCCTACTTGTCTTGGGCTTTGGACAAGTACAAATTGTGTGCTAACAAGGCCGACCTTAAACTGAATCAACACAGATTCGAGAAACAACTAGACAATAATAAGTCACCTATAAATTAACTGTGCCTATTTCTAGCCCTTTCCTATTCTGCTAGTTCAAATTTTAAAGAACAAGGCTTCCCATGGAAATTGGTCCATTACATCTACCAAAAATTTCCTTACTTGAATTTCCTGAATATCAATCATAAGTACAGCAGGATTAATAGAACATAATGATATTAACCTACATATGCCATACCTTCATAAGATGTTCAAGCTTCCCAGACTGTTGACTGAAGTAATAGATATTTCTGCAATAAAAACCCAGTACTAAAAATCAATTCTGTCTTGCATCAAAAGCTAAGGATAGAGTCTGATTATCATTTATGAGGTAGAATAAATAGTTAAATAATGCATTAAGAGGACATTAGTAAGGTGCAACACTGCGCTGACAACGAAAAATAACGAAATAGTGAGGAAGACAACAACAAATATGGAAATTGCGCACTACAAGGATGTTATACAAGAATATTCTGTGAATAGAAGGTTCAATATTTTGGATAAATCAGAATTACGAAAATAACACATACATCAAATCTAAAAGTAAAACAAATGATAAGGTTAAGTTTCCTGACATTTTAGAAGTTACTTTAAGGAGAGTTC
>ML784584.1:149993-176135 GCA_009831015.1 Picea engelmannii | reverse complement strand
AAATGAGAGAGAGTGAGAGAGAGAGGGAGGGATGGGAAGAATTCGGTAGCATAACAATACTGTGAAGAATGATGAAGAATGAGGGAGTGAGGGGTTTCTTAAATATCAAAACATGCCTAGGAGACCCCTCTTGGAACTTCAACACTTGTCAAAGATCCAAAGGTGAAGACAACTCAATGATGAAAATGAGCCAATGAGAGAGTAAGATTTTAGGGTGAGGGGAAATGGCAAGAAAGTGAGTTGGAGAGTGATAAATAAAGGAAAGGAGAGGTGTAAAGGGTAAGAAGAGACCTGCACATGCCTTGAGGGAGAACTTCCTTGCTTTTTAAAGAGATGTTTCCATCTCTATGTGAGTTAGAAAGAGGCAATGTGTGAGGTAGGAGGAGTGTGTTGGCACACTCCCAAAGGGAAAGCGATTAGTGGAGGAAGGGTGTAGGAGTGGGAGAGGGGACCCACGATTTAATATTAAGGCGAGTTTCCAGACTTTACATGGAGTTGAGAGGAAAACGTGAGGGTTACGTGATAGATGTGAGGTGAGTGGGCTTGGAGTGTGGATGGATATGGAAAGTGTATGGATGAAAGGAGAGGTCCCGCACATCATTTAATGGTAAGTTTCCAATCTTTACATGTGGCATTTCCAATTTCAATTGAGAGAAAGCATGAGTTTTAGTTGGAAATGCATGAGGGAAGGTGAGGGGAAAGTGTGAGGTTTAACATGGGAGAGTGTGAGGAGGAGTGTGTATATCACACTCCTCATTTGGATGTGGATGGGTAAGAGGGACGTAAGCAAGAGAGGAGGGACCCACATTTTAAATTAAAGGAGATTCCATACTTCACGTGGGAGATGGAGGACGTATTCCTCATATGGGAATTAAATTAAAAAATAATTGAATGAGTAGGTAAAGGGTAGGTAAAGGTTTAGGATGGGATAGGTGGGGACCCCTGCATTAACTTCACACTTTACTTCATGTTATTTGACTCATTATTACAAAAATGACATTTGCCCATGTCCTAGATTTAGCAATTAAAATCGTTGTTTTCCGAAAAAACTCCTAAGTGGACAAAAAACCTAGCAAAACTTGTCTGACTGAGTTGACACTTGGTCCACAGGTTTAGGGAGTATCATTATATTTCTTTTGAGTACATATACCCCTATCAAAAATCTTGGGACCCAAGTTTTACATTAATTACCCAGAATTAATTAATTAATTAATTCCCAACTTTAAAAAAAACCTAGCTAGACTTGACGGAATTCCGTGAAATTTTGCGTGTTGTCTTCCATGGTCATTTACAACATTCCTAAACACTAGATACGTAGGAATGAATTCATTATAATTCCTTTCACCAGTTTGAAGGATTTATTGCTAGTGGGAGTGAAAAACTCAAGGGAGATAAACCGGGTTGGTTAGGCCACATTAACCTCTACTGAGCATAAAATACACTCAGTGAAAGGAAATATCTTAATGAAGAAACCCTAAGGAAACTTACCTAACATGATCCATGTAGACCTATTGCAATATTAACCCACGTAGGGGTGCGGTAATCCCACTTATAGAACTGTGTGTTGGAGCAAAAATTGCCCTGTAGAACCAAAAAGTCTTCGACATGTTTGCATATGATGATGCATATCTTCATGGTACATGGATTTGAACCCCTACTTGAATATGTTAATTTTTAATCCATTATTATATTTCTTTGCATTTCAATAGATAACAATAGAATAACACAAGATCACCGAGAAATACACAATCACAAGAGACACAACATTTATCTTGAGAAGCCCTCTAGGGGAAGAAAACCAATCAAAACTTCCTTATTATAGATAGCCAATACAATGGAAAGAGATAACTCAAAATAATACAGAAGATCCTCTCCCAAAGATGCACCACTCTCTCTCCTTCTTCTCTAACTGCAATTCCGAAACTTGTCTCTCAAAATGAGCAAGTGAGTTGTGTGTCTAAGTGAGGTGCTAGCCTCGTTATTTATACAAGACTAGCACCTGTGAAGTGTCTCTTCACTGGCAGGGTTGACTTCTCCAACTGGGTGGTTACAACCACCTTTATTATATTATGGGGCCTCTTAAATATATTCTAGGGATGACTTCTTATTTTGCCTATTACAATTACATTATGACCAATCCGCAAAAGGGTATTTAGCCCTTTTACAATAACCGACATGATCAATCCACAATGGGGATTGATCCAATGAATAATATATCAAATAATAATAAGAATACACTTTGCAGTTACATTATTTCAACACTGCCCCTTAACAAGAAGGGTACTTTTCAATAGCATCATGCGAGAGAGAGAGAGGACAACATCATCAACAACATCAAGTGGGTGAGAGGACAACATCATCAATATCATCTTGGAACACTGACTGTCATATCTATAAATCATAGGAAGTTTTCTTCATTGGCAACATCGTCATTCTCAAAGGAATGCAATCATCATCTTCATCAATATGTATTAGTATAAAACCGATACATCATCGTCATCACAACACAAGGATGGCTCATCATAATACAGGACTCACTTTACGTCACAGCTGTCAAGATGGAAGCTCAATACTCGTCTTGCTTTACATTGTAGTAATCAAGCTGGAAGAAAGATACTAGACTGGCTTTACGTCACAGCTTCTCAAGCTAGAAGCACAGTACTAGTCTCATCTCAACGTCTTTCTTTACTTCACAACACTTAAGATGGAAGCAAGATACTAGACTGGATTTACGTCACAACTGTCAAGCTAGAAGCACAGTACTAGTCTCATCACATCGTCTTGCTTTAAGTCATGACCATCAGATTGGAAGCAAGATACTAGACTAGATTTACATCACAGCTGTCAAGCCAGAAGCACAGTACTAGTCTCATTTCATCATCTTGCTTTACATCACAACCATCATGTTGGAAGCAAGATACTAGACTGGCTTTATGTCACAGATGTAAAGCCAGAAGCAGAGTACTAGTCTCATCTCATCGTCTTGCTTTACGTCGCAACCATCAGGTTGGAAGCAAGATACTAGACTGGCTTTACGCCACAATTGTCAAGCCAGAAGCACAGTACTAGTCTCATCTCATCGTCTTACTTTATGTCACAACCATCAGGTTGGAAGCAAGATACTAGACTGGCTTTACGTCACAGTTGTCAAGACGGAAGCACAGTACTAGTCTCATCTCATTGTCTTTCTTTACATCACAGCAATAAAGATGGAAGCAAGATACTCGTCCTGCTTTACGTCACAACAATCAAGCTGGAAGTAGGATACTAGACTGGCTTTACATCATAGCTGTCAAGCCGAAAGAACAGTTCTAGTCTCATCACATCATCTTGATTTACGTCACAGCAATGAAGCTGGAAGCAAGAGATGTCTCATCACAGCAAATACTCCCCCTTTCGAGGAAGGTCCTTTCGGACTATACCAAGATTATCGTGAAAGTGCTCAAACTTTACACAAGATAGAGGCTTGGTCAACACATCAGCAACCTATTCATCCGTGCTAATGTACTGAAGCTTTAAGGCTCCTCTATGCACCATGTCACAGATGTAATGATATCATATCTCTATGTGCTTCGACTTGTCATGGAATACAGGATTCTCTGTCATCTTTATGCATCTCTGGTTGTCACATAGGATCATGTTTGCTTCCATCTCTAGGTCAAATAGGTCAGTCAACAACTTTCGAAGCCATATAGCTTCGTAGCTAGTAGAACATGCAACAATGTATTATGCTTCTGTAGTGTTGAGAGAAATGCTAGATTGCTTCCTTCTCTGCCATGAGATCATGGCTGATCCCAAATTGAAACAACATCTTGAAGTGCTTTTCCTATTAGAAACACTTCCTGCCCAATCTGCATTAGTATATCCACTCAATGTGAAATCATGATCTCCATCATAGATGAGACTACAATCTATTGTACCCTTAAGGTACCTCATCACATGTTTTGTAGCCACTAGGTGAACATGTCTGGGTTCTACCAGAAACTGACTCAAGGTGTTCACAGCAAAACAAATATCTAGTCTGGTGTTCATCAGGCACATCAGTGATCCAATAATTTGTCTGTACAACATGGCATCAATCAATTCTGACGAAGTGTTGACCAGCAGGTTCAGCTTCACTTCCATGGGTGTATTCATGGACTTGCATTCCAACATGTCGAATCTCTTTAGGATTTCGACTGCATACTTCCCTTGATTAAGGAAGATCCTCTCTGGACTCTACAATACCTCAAGACCTAAGAAATATTTCATTAGGCCAAGGTCTTTCATCTCAAATTCTGAGGTGAGTCTCTTCTTACATTCGGTGATGATCTTTTCTTCTCCAGTTAAGAATAAGTTATCCACATATAGCAATAGTATCACTAGCTCGTTGTTCATAACCTTGAAGTAGAGGTTAGAATCTTCTTTAGTCTTGGTAAATCCCAAGCTCGTCAGGAAACTATCTATATAGCCATACCAAGCTCTAGGAGCTTGCTTCAATCCATATAAGTCTTTCTTCAACTTGCAGACATGAGACTTCTTGTATTCAACTTCAAATCCTTGAGGTTTCTATATATGCACTTCCTCTTTGATGACACCATTTAGGAAAGTTGTCTTCACATCCATTTGGTGTAAATTCCACTTCATCTTAGCTGCAAGGGCTATGATGGTTCTGATCGAAGTGTATCTAGTTACAGGAGTGAATGTCTCTGCATAGTCAATGCCTTCTTTCTGAGAAAATCCACGAGCGACAAATCTTGCTTTATACTTCTCAATACTTCCATTAGCAGCATGTTTTATTTTGAAGATCCATTTGGAGGATACCACATCTTTACTCTTCGGTCTGGGAACTATTTCCCATACTTTGTTCTTTATTATGGATTGGTATTCCTCTGTCATAGCATCTCTACCCATTCTTTCCTCTAAATGGATTCTTCAAAGCAGGTAGTCTCTTCCTCTAGAAGATCACACATCAAATCCATATAACTGGAGAATGGCTTTGGTCTTTTCACCTGTCTCGTAGTTCCTTCGAGAACACCATACTTCTCTCCATCTTGAATAAGCTCTCTAGCCCAAGTTGGCTTCCTTTTATGGAGGATCATTGTCTGAGGAGGTCCTTGAACTTCTAATATATCATAGTCTTCTAGAATTTCCTCATCAGGGGAAGTTACTACTTCCCTCACCAGTTATGCGGCTTTGGGAACCTCCCTCACTACAGTTCTGGGGATTACGGGTTCCTCTTCATATACTTCTTTGAGCTGGCATCTTATTGATTTCTTGAGCACTACATGTTCATCAAGGTCACATCCCTGTTGATCTCAATGTGATGGTGACCTGGTATATAGATTCTGAAGGCCTTGGAGACCTCACAGTATCCTACAAATATTCCCTTCTTTCTCAAAGGTTCCAGCTTGTTTCTCTTCTCTTTCAGTATATGAATAAATACTAGGCAGCCAAATATTTTGAGATGGCTTACCTTTGGCTTCCTTCCAGTGAACATCTCTTCCAGGGTCTTGAGCCTAGGTGCACTATGGGACAATCGGTTCTGAACATATATAGTTGTCATTGCTACTTCTACCCATAAACACATAGGAAGATCTTGATCATGGATTATAGTCTTCACAACTTCCATTATCATTTTGTTCTTTCGTTTAGCTACACCATTTTTTTGGGGATTGTAGGGAGTAGTGAGTTCCCTCTTGATCACAACATCTTTTTAGGGGTTCACAAACTCTTTTGAGGTATATTCTCCTCCATTATCTGATCTGAGTATCTTAATATTTCTTTCAAAAATATTCTTTATCAAGGCTTTGAATTCCTTGAACTTGTTGAACACTTCATCTTTAGATTTCAAGAAATATACCCACATCCTACGAGAATAATCATCAATAAATGATACATGATATACATACCCACTAATGGAGGACGATGGCATTGGGCCACATACATCTGAATGAATGAGTTCTAGGACTCCTTCTTCTTTGTTTTCTCACTTCGGAAAAGGGTTCTTGATGTTATTCCCTTGTGCACATCCATTGCGCATGCCTTCATGGTCAACCTTGAGTTCTAGTAAACCTATGACCGCTTTGCATATGTATGGTATCACCTTGTAGTTGATGTGAGCTAATATTCTATGCCAAAGTTCACATGAGTTCTCAATGGCATGGGTCATGGCAGCTTCTAAGTGACCCTTTAGCTTATACAAGCCATTTTCTTCACTTCCAATGATGATTGCTTCATTTAAGGTTTCTCCTTTAGCATGTTTCCTTCTGCAACCTTCACTATTGCTTCCTCAGAGTTATTACATGTGACCTGGAGAAAGGTCAACAAAACAACAGGCTTGAGTAATATCCTTTTGATAATATAAAGTAATAGCACGAACAATCATCACAGTAGCTCCTTTAGAGCTATTACTTGTAACTTGTCTGAAGAAAAGATTAAAGGTAAGAAATACAATACGAAAATGAGGTCAACACTCTCATAGTGTTGTGATCAAACATTCCTCCATGGCAACCTGGAACTAACACACGAGATTATTCCTAGAGGAGGTGTTAGTTGCATCAGACAAATGATTAAGTTAAGCATTTATCTCTATATGCTCACATGCTATCAAGTATGATACTTTACAAAGACTCTTATCTCAACTATAGTCATCAACTTGTCATGTGTACCTTTGAATCTTATTAACTTGATTAATCAAACCTGGAGCCTTGTCCTCAGGAATGAGTGCTTTCTTTTCTTCCGAGTCTCCTTCACTCAAGATGATGAGTGCTTTCTTCAACCTGTCTTTTGTACTAAGAAAATACACTATCTTGACAGAAGGTTGGGTTAGAGGGTAAGCTCTATGATCTCAACTTTTAATCCATCTAATACCTTGACTCAAAAAAGGTTAGAATGATGCAACATTGATCAATATAACAAATGGATGCATATCAAAATAATCACACCTAGGTTGCATCATTCCTTTGAATGTGTTGGATCTTGAGATCCTTTTGGATCTATGGAAAGAGATCCCTTCTCCTGCAAATACTCCTTAAAGTTTAACCATTTAAACATACATACCTCTGATAGCATTTGCAGGTAGTGTCACCATCTGGCAGCAGTAGTAATCATTACCAACTCTTTAAAAACTTCAAGGGTGACTGTAACTGGTAGTACGACTGCAACTGTAATTGGTTCTAAGACTGCAACTATTACTGCAACTTAGGGTTTTATGAGGAAACCCTAATTTTGCAAACTTCAAATTTTGAAATTTTGATCCAGGGGATAGATGCACTGAGCTAAGGCGAGTAAGCTGGTGTAGTCAGAATTTTGAAAATCAAACATTTACCCCCTCAAACTTGATCTGTGGATTTCTAGACTGGTGCTTCTGGTTTTCTGGTACTTTTGGTACTCTAGTACTTCTAGTACTTCTGTTACTCTGGATTTCTAGTACTTTGTGAAACTAGGGCTTCACTTCCCAGGAGATCTAGCCACTGAAAAGGTGCGCTGAAGGTGCCAAAATGATCCTTGAATGAGGGTGTACTTTTCTAGATGGTTTTAGGGATGAAATACCTCACCAACAAAAAGCCCTAATTTTCATGTACGCTAACAATGACTTTTTTCATTTTTCTCTTGTGAAAGATGCTTTCTTCAGCTTCGCTCTGATACCATGTTAATGTTTAAGTCATTATTATAGTTCTTTGCATTTCAATAGATAACAATAGCATAACACAAGATCACTGAGAAATACACAATCACAAGAGACACAACATTTATCCTAGGAAACCCTCTAGGGGAAGAAAACCCAGCAAAACTTCCTTATTCTAGATAGCTAATACAATGTCAAGAGATAACTCAAACTAATATAGAAGATCATCTCCCAAATATGCGCCACTCTCTCTCTTTCTTCTTTAACTGCAATTCCAAAACTTGTCTCTCAAAATGAGCAAGTGAGTTGTGTGTCTAAGTGAGGCGCTAGCCTCCTTATTTATACAAGACTGGCACCTGTGAAGTGTCTCTTCACTGGCAGGGATGACTTCTCCAACTGGGTGGTTACAACCACCTTTATTATATTCTGGGGCCTCTTAAATATATTATGGGGCAGACTTCTTCTTTTGCCTATTACAATTACATTATGACCAATCCGCAAAGGGGGATTTGGTCCTTTTATAATAGTCGACATGATCAATCCACAATGGGGATTGATCCAATGAATAATATATCAAATAATAATAAGAATACACTTTGCAGTTACATTATTTCAATAGAAGAGGCGGTCAACAGGGTGCTCAATAAGCAAGGCAAACAAGGCCTTACCATAGCTCCACAAGTCAAATCCAAAGAGCAAGTGTACTCAACCCGGGGGACACCTAGTGTCGTGAGATCATCCTTGACCTAGCACCCCAAGTATCTTCCTCAAGCCTGTTTTTTTATGGTAGAAACAATAAATGGTTGGATGCCTAATTACTAAACCTCCAACCTTTGCCCTTTATTGTCACCTAGGATCCACAAAGTGGCAAGGGGAGAGAATACGAGGCAAAAATGGAGAACAAAAAGATTACTTTAGCAATGATTTTAAGATTATACAAGCCTTACGTTATTGCAAGGAATGGCTTATGCCAATATCTTGCAAAGTGGGGCAAAATAAATGAATTGAAATAATTTATTAGTTTGCTTAAAAAAAGAAATTGCAACCCCACAAAAATGACACAAGTGGAGGCACAATGCCTACCGTTTTGGCCAAGGTGGGTGTAATAAAAAAAATTAAAAGACTTGAAAGAAAAATCAATCTCAACAATGGCACAAGTGGAGGTACAATGCCTACTGTTTTGGCCAAGTTGGGTATTATGATATAAATAAAAATCTTGGAAATAAATTTCAACCCCACAACAAATGGCACAAGTGGAGGCACAATGCCTACTGTTTTGGCCAAGGTGGGTGTAAAAGGAAAAGAAAGAAAGGAAATCTAATCTAACCTTCATGATTTTGCAAGGATGGCTTAGGCCACTCTCTTTGCAAGGTGTGGGTGATTTATTCTAACTATTACAATATCGGATTCTTGAAATAAAATTGAGAGAAGGCACACCCAAGAGACTCTCAAGGGTGGATTATAATGACTTAGAAGAGTGAGAAAGATGCAGATTCGATATCCCAAGTCAAGAATGTCTTTTGGAGGGCTTTGGGGCTCAAACTAGTAGCACTTCCTCCTTGTTGCTAGAAATCTGCATAAAAAATCAGCAAGGCATATTTTTATGGAAAATGCTACAAAACACCAAGAACTTGTTAAGTTTGATTATCCCAATGACACATAAATTTAAATARAAATTTTGAAAATGACATTGAAACCTTTAGTGTCTATTCTATGTCATAACAATGCTTAGAAATGAGGAAAAGAAGGAAAAGAATGTTAGATAAATCTTAGAAACTTTGGATGATTGAAAAGAGTTAGTTTTCCACTCTAAAACCAATCCTTCAGTCCTTTAGTGATCCAAAAATAGGATTTCCTTTGCTACAAAAGGAAACATGAAGGTGAGAGCATCCAAAAATCTTGTAAAATAGTTTGCAAACTTAATAAGAAACTACCACAAGATCAATAGCAATACTACTACTAATATCACTCAAGCAAAAAACTTTGCTTGAGTCTCCAAGTAGAACTAGTGAAAGCAAAATGCAAGAATGAAACGGAAATGTTTCACCTCACAAGAACACAATGAAGACACCAAGAAGACTCCCAATGCACACCATAGATTCTCCAAAGCTTCCTTTATTATCCACCAAAATGTTGCTATAAATACTTGTAGAAAGATTTACACATGAGAGCATGAGAGAGAGAGGGAAAGAATGAGAGCATGAGAGAGAGCATGGAGGGAGAGGGAAAGATTTACACAAAATCCCCAAGGACCACTTTTTTAAATTTTACATAAAAAATAATTAAAAATCTCCAGTTTGCGGGAAATTTAATTATTTAAAAAATCCTATCAAAAGTTAACGGAATTCTGCAAGACTCTAGCATGGTCATTTACAACACTCCTAGACCTTAGCTACCCCTTGGCCTCAATAATTAGAATGAATTTCACCACTTTGGAGAATTATTTGTGAGTGGAAAATTCAAGGATAATCAAAATTGCAGTTAAGCAAGGTTAATTACCTGAGGAAATAAAACACTCGATGAAAGGACTGTTGATATTATGGTAACTGTGGAAGGTATTTACCTCCATGTGTAAACTTGATGAGAATAGAATATTTCATAAAGCAATAAGAAACCCTAATTGATTGGTTAATAACCTTAGAAAACAAGTTGGCTCAAGGGAATGAATTGTATTAGGTTATTAGGCTCCAAGAGAAGAAGTCGGCTAAAGGAAATAATATATACTATAGAAATAGTACCTAGAAGGAGAAGTCAGCCCAGACAGTCTGTCAGATTTAGTATAAATATAGGAGGTCAGTATTCATTCTTGCAGGCATTCTCACAACTACAGAAGCAACACTTGTGCACACTATAGTTGGTAAGTTATGTGCAACTTTGGAGGAGAGTTGTTGTTGCAGCTAGCAGATTTTGGTTTTGGCTTGGACTATCTCTTGGTTGTGGTTTGGACTCTCTGATCAGCTCCTGTTTTGTGCGTTATCCTCAGAGAAAGGCGTGCCACCTTTGTTTGGCTATCCAGCCTATGGTTTGCTTCCGAAATAATTCTCTGTCAAGGTTAAGGTGCTCGGAGCGTGACTTCGACCTATGGTTGGGTGAAAATAGTGATATTTTCTATGGTAAAATGAGTACATCCATCATATTCTAATAGGTTATGGACCCACACCTCCTTCATTCAGTCTAACCACTGGAATGAAGCATAGCCATAAGGATACTAAGCTCATTGAAGAACTGTCACTAGGGTTACTAGCAGGTGCAGTTGCAGAAACCCTAAACCTCTCGTTGAGGCACCTTAAGTGAAGCGATTGACCTAATTTCCAGATAAACTAGTGTGCCCTAGCCTAGTGCACCTCCTGGTACTCTCAGCAAGCCAAGACGTCAAGTTTGAGTTTTTGGTCAAATCTAGGGTTGACCAAGTAAAAGCAGCCACAACTTATCTTATGAAGTCAGAAAACAAGTTAGATGGGGCTTCTAACTTCAGAGTGTGGAAGACAAGGATTTACCTCATCCATGCCAAGATTAAGTGTTGGATATCGTGAAAGGAAAGTTCGTGGAACCAGAGTTTCAAGAAGGAAAAGAGAAGGAACTGCAGAATGTTGCAGTTATGGATAAGTTCAAAGACAATGAAATCAATGCCATGAGTATCATAGTGGAATCTATTAAATACCACTTGATACCCTACATCTCCCATCTTGACTCGTGTAAGAAGATGTACGATGCCCTAACAAACCTCTTCTCATTCAGAAACATTGGACAAGTAATGAGTCTGAAGAATGAGCTCCATGACATGAAGATGAATGATGATGATAGCATAACATCATACTTTGTGAGGATCTCTCAATTAAGAGATCAACTACAAGCTATTGAAGAAATCATCTCAGAGAAGGAACTAGTAAATATAGTACTCAATGGTCTTCCCAAGACATTAGATGCATTTGTCGCAAGCATGAACACAAGGAAGGAGTATCCTACATTTGAAGAACTATTGGCAACCATATTAATCTCTATATTTTTTTTTTACAAGCTTCCTACACAAGGTTTTTTTTAAACCCTCATTAATCGTCGCAACCATTTAAATGATATCATTATTCTTCGCTTTTTGCATACCTGCTTTTCGTTTTCGTTTTCACGACTGCAAGCGTGAAAATCCACAGTTGGAATTCATGTTGATTACATCAAAATGTTCATTTGGTTTATCCTGAACCTACTTGTTTATATGGTTATAAATCCTTAACCTCAAACACACCACCGGTCACATATTTATCGAAACACCAAACATTTATGCATTTGATTATTGTTAATATGGTGTTGATTTACAAAATCTTTGACACAATGGTTTGTTTGACACATTGATTTTTGGGTCAAATCGTGGTTATGTAATGGTTCATTTGACATGTTGATTAAATTTCTTTTGGATATGCACTGTTATGATTTGAATGTACCATTACACCAAGGCGTCATTCCAAGTACAACCCGACATGATATTCTTGCATGGCCTTGATTTACACCACTATCCTTGCATGCATAGCATTAATGTTTTTCCCTTGCATTTCAAGTTTCCTATGCATTGTGTTGGGGAAGCTTCGGGATAATGGTTCTATGTCTATCCTGTCAAACCCTATCATTGAATACCCTATTGATTTTGTGCTATTAGCTATGGCTCCTGTAGTGAGAATCAAACCCAATGGTGTCCAAACTTTGTTGTTGTTTGATAATGCCTGAGAGGACCTAGAGAGGAATGGTTGGCAGGTCTTTGTTGAGAAGTTCGAGGGTTTTAACCTGGCAGCTGCTCAACAATTCGAGCTAACATTCGATGGTTGCAGAGCCAAAATTTGGGACGTCCAGCTCAAATTGAACAAATATTTCATTAGCTCAGCCACTAGTCTGCTAACCGTGGGACAAAAATGGTTTAAAAATTCAAAGGTTGACGAAGTACCCTGGTCACTATTGTTTACCTCAAGGAAGATTAAAAGTTGCAACAAAGGTATGCCTGTTACAGCTCTAAAACCTATATGGCACGATTTGTTGGCTATTATCAAGTAGTTCGTTACATGTGAGGGTAGATATGGTTTAGTTTTCTTATACCACTTATGGTTGCTCATGAGTTTCATCGATTTTCCCTTAAACATGCCATATTTTCTACTTCGGAATTTATACAAAATGGCTAAGCACTTCAAAAGGGAGAAAGTCGACTCCAGCCTCTTCCACCATTGTTTAATTAAAATTATTATGGTTCATCAGTTGAAGTTGAATGGCGATTGTTGGAACGCTTTCTTGTTAAGGAATGGTTTTGCCAGTCCTAAAATAGGACAAGTTCAAAAATCCGTTGTTACAGAAACCTTTGTCGGGCCTGTCATTCCCCCTCCTTCGCTCTTTCCCTCTGTTGAACCCTCTACCTACCCGAACACTACCCAACTCGACACCCTGCCTGATTCATGTCCAAAAGATGGTGATAAGCCTGTTTAAAAGTCTGCAAGGAAAAAGGGTAAAGGTAACAATGATATCAATTACAAGGGTAAAAAGACTACGTGTTGGGTTTCACGGTGTGCTCATAATAAACCTAAAGAAAACATAGACCAAAAACCAATTCTGTTAAGTGAAGATTCCGATTCAAAAATCGAACGGTTTCTAACCGAAGAGTATCCATACTCACCCGAACTTTGCTCATTTAAGCCCTATGACTATGTAATGAACCTCCCACCGTATCTTAGAGATGACCCCAACTTCCCTGGGATCAAACTTGACAGAGCACCTACAGGTCAAACAAGAAGTTCTTCACCTGTGAATACATAGCCTATTCAACCACAGTGGAACGAATGTCAGTCGTGGCTCGACCGGTATTATAGAGACGTTCCTCTGCTCCAATCCCAGATCAAGTCCTTGGAGGATCGAGTGAATGTGCTAACTAAGGAAAACGACAGATTGCAAGATAATGATAAAAGAAAAAATACCACAGGCTCTATTGTCTTTAGAAATGTGGAGGCAGCCACTGCCATTGACAATTCAAAAATAGCTTGATTAAAATCCCTGAATCTGAGGTATGGTATTTTAAAAGTGATTTTAAGATGATTTTGTTTTTGTTTTGAATTATGATACAAGATTTGTTTGCTCAAATTGCATCTATTTATGTTTTTATTGAATTTATAAAACACGATTCTGTTTAAAATAATAACTAGCTACAAAATCGTGAGATTTTGTAGCTAGTTACTAAAATTCAAATTTTTTTATTTTACAATTCAAATGCAATATGAAATCATGTATTCTTGTGCGTTTTCAGGTACATATGAATTCTAAAGGATATTGGATCGATAGTGGCATCTCCAAACATGCTATTTCTTTACATGGTTTTAGATTAGGCTGTTAGTTTTATATAGAAATGGGAATTTGGAAGATTGTATTCCCCACAATTTTTGGAACAGATTTGATGATTTCCATAGGAAGTGTTTAGATCCTGTGGCCTTTATAAATGTATTATTTTGTAAAATAAGATCCATTGCTTCCTGGGAGCAAAAACTATGGATTGGTGATTATCAGACTTGAATGAAAGTGGATATTTGCACAGCTTTAACTTCAATATATCATATTTTTGTTCAAGTTTTGCTCATTTTGATTTGTAATCAAATTTTGACTACTTTAGATATCATGATTTGTTACAGGTTGATGTGATAAGATTTATATGGTGTCCATGTTTTCATGTCTCTCATTTTATATATAGCAATTAATTTGTTCACATGTGATGATTAGAAGGTTGATCTTCTTTATTCAATGAGCAGTTATATGCAAATTTTCATAGTCAGATTTACCTTAATATGATCATTTGTCAAATTATAAATTGTTGTTGCTACATATCTTACTTGTTCTGTCATTAGCATTCAAAGCATTATCGCTTCACGTTTACGAGAAGCGTTGGTAAAATCTGGTGCGGGTTGGCCTCATCAAACAACAAACGTAGATGCTACTCATAGGACACATAGTATATGCGATTAGAGGTTAGTTTGCTAGTAGCATTCTATTAGTTTAATTAATATAAGAATTTTCTATAGTTTAGATACACTGTATAGATTGTTATTTTTATTTCGCAACTAGTTAGCTGCCATTTCATTTCTAGTTTATAAAAGTTATAGAAAATAAAAAATACTGAACAATAGCTTTGTTGTCAATTCATATATGATTTTCGCAGGTTTTCGATAAAAAAATTTGCATTTTGTGAATATTGTACATATAATAGAAATATAAATATATCGATACACTATATATTTAATAAGTAGAACTATTATTCTATTAGTTAGTAAAACTATAGATACATTTTAGATTGTATATAGTTTTCAACAGTTGTTTGTTTTTCATTTAGTTAGTTTCTTTAGTTTTTTTTTTTTTTCTTCACTTTCGTAGGACTTAGATCGGCCAACAAAGCTGCTAAAACCATCGAAGTGGATTAATCCAAATGGATTGGGTTATTTAGACAACCCCAGACTGGATCCACTCCTCTAGTTGACGAGCAGTCAATTTCGCCCGTCAACAAATGGCGCTAGAAGGAGGGCCTGAAAATTATTAATGGCATGAGGTGGTCGTAAGACTCATCCACCACCTACCCGCTCACCTATAGTGACTAGAAGTCATTCAAATGACAACACTGTCCCTCAAACAACAACCACATCAAACGATGATCTACGGATCACAGTCAAACTAATAACTCCAAATCCTATAGGTGGTGATGTACAAGAGATTTTCTGCCCATCTCTCATAAGAACACATAGTGCCTTCTCCCTTTTAAGACAACTAAACCGAACTTTGGACCAACCATTAGATTTCTCTAATATCAGAGAACAACTCGGAGGCACTAACCTCAATTTAAACCCTACAGATCCAATCCTCACTCCTGTAGCAGGAGGATCTGGTATACCACCCTCACCACTTCCTTCATCCCCTTCTTCTTCGAGAGAAGAATCCTCTGACGAAGGCAGTTCCTCATCCCAGCCTTCGACACTGCCCACACCAATGGCCAACCAGAACAATCCTGCCATACCCTGGCTCGACCAAGATGCAGTGGCCGTACCCAGGCCTTAGCATCCCTTACCCAAACACCCGAAGAAGTGGCTCCCTAAATTTGACTCGGACTCTAAACAGATCGCCGAAGATCACATCAAAAATTTTATGTTAGCCATTAGACTCTGTAATGTCGAGCATGAAGACATGGTCTGTAGATTATTTCCCTACACCTTCGAGGGAAATGACTCTACCTGGTACTTTTCCCAACAGCCCCATACCATCGTGTCATGGGAGAAGTTTGAATCCTGTTTTCTTGAGAATTTTGGAGACGACAAGTCCCCAGAAGTTCTAGTTATGGAGATTTATAGTTTAAGAATGAACCCCAAAGAGAAAATCAAAGACTTTAACCAAATATTCTTAACACTAAAGAACAAAATCTCTATGGATTTGATGCCTGTTGAGAATCTCATCATAGCATATTATACGAAAGCCTTACATCAAAGTATAGCCATTTGGGTAAAGAGATCTAAGAAAGCAACATTGTTAGAGGCCTTCAAAGAGGCCAGTTAGATCGAGAAAGACATCCTTAGCTTAAAAGACACTACTAACAACGAAATAGAGACTAGTTCATCTTCCAAAAAGAAAATCGAAATCCTCCCTAGACTTGCCCAGAACAAAATGCAATCGAAAAACTCTGATCTAGAAAACTTACAAAAAGTCATTCAAAAACTGTCCAATCAAGTTATAGATTTGAAAAGGACGGTCAAAGAATCTTCTTCGAGCAGAGGGCCTTACAAACCCCCATTTTGGAAGCCTTTTCCCACCAACTGACCTAATTCAAATACTGAAGGCTTAAATCTAGAAAGCCTGCAATTCGCCATTCAAATGATTCTAGAATCACAGGATAACTTCATGCCTCTTGAGATCCCTGAGGAAGTAGTTGAACAAGAGACAGTAGAAGAAGATGAATCCTCTCCGAACATTTTTGGACACTTCTCGGATAGCATTTTTCAAGCTAATTTCGAGATAGTACATCCTTACAATACTAGGAGTAAGACAACAAACAAGCCTTCTTCTGAAAACACTATGAATTTACCCCCAAAATAGTCTAAAACAACTGAGACTAAACAGAATTATGTGAACCCAAGCTTAGATTATGATTTAGTTTAAGATCTAAAAAAGTTAAGGGCTAACATTTTTGTTTATGAATTATTAAAATTCCCGTTTCTGCTACAAAAAATCTTACAGAATATCGCAGAGAACAACAAAAACGACAGTCCAAGCAGTAACAAAGGTTTTCAAAACAACCCAAAAGTTCCTCAAAAGGCCTTCACTAAAAATACTTCTGACCCTCATGAGAAAGAGACCTTCTTGTAAATAATGTAACAAATGTAGATAAATTAGCTTTAGAGGCTGCAGGTAAAAAGAACAAGCTTCCACCATTAATACTCGCAGGAATGTCCCTCCATTTTTGCTAACTTTTGAAATCTTCAATAGGAATGTACACAATTGTATGGTAGATTCAGGAGCGTCATCCAACGTAATGCCATGGTCTGTGTGTCAGAAGATTAATGATAAAGTTCAACCATCCACCTTAAAGATCATTCAACTTGATCAAACTAGTGTTAAAGTTATAGGTGAATTAAGGAATTTGCTTATAAGATTGTCATCTAACCCCAAAGTTCATCAAGTGATTGATATTATTGTTGTAGATATCCTAGAAGTTTATGGTTTGTTTTTAAGCAGAGACTGGTCCGAACAGCTACATGGCTATTTCGCAACAGATTGGTCTCACTTGTGGTTGCCCGAGAATGGAAAGCCCAATAGAATCAAGGTAAATCGTGAACGTTACCTAAAGTTCACAGTGATAGATTTAAATGATCCCAATGAACCATTTACACCTTCTGTCGATTCGCCTGAAATACAAGGGATGGATACCTTTTTCGGCAATTTCATGGCCGAAACTTCTGCTATCACTAACCCGGAACAACAGTCTAAAATTGTGACATATATGCAGCCAAAAGTTTCCACCCAATGGTCACATGCACCTGACAAAAATCAAATATGGTCCCTTTACTTTGACAGGTCAAAATCCAAGGAAGGAGCTGGTGCGGGTTGCGTGATTATTGACCCAGCGGGTAACAAAACCCTGATTGCATGCAGGTTAGAGTTTGAATGTACAAACAACACAACAAAATATGAGGCTTTATTGCAAGGCCTCAGGAAAGCATTAGATATGAACGTTCAAAATTTGATTGTCTTTGGCGATTCAGAAATCATGGTTAGACAGGTAAAAAAATTTATCCACTGTTTACCTTTGCATCTTAAAAGCTACCAATCTAAGGTATGGAATTTTATGAATAAGTTTTCTTCTTTTAACATAAATTCTATTCCTAGATTGAATAATTTGGAAGCCGACTTGTTAGCTAATGTAGCTTCGAAACTCTTTCCTGTAGAAGGCTTGTCCCCGAATGCATTCTCTGTCGAGCTGTTATTCAGGCCATCCATACCCGACAACATCACGAATTGGAGAGTCTTCGACGATGATCAACAAATTATTAGTTTCCTGCATATGGAAGAAACTTTGCGCCTTATATGGAAGAAACTTTCCAAGACGCAGTGATCGACGAATGTACTCATGACGAAATCTTCGTGGCTTCACGGTAATACCAGATCCAAGATCTCCTGAATCTTCATCGGACATGGTAAATTCTATACCTAAATCTGTAGTTAGATTAGAAAAATTTTATGATCTTCAAGACAAATTCAAAAAATCAGTGAACTGTAAAACAAATAGTTCCTCTTTAACGTATGAAAATGTAAACTTGGGAACTAAAGACAATCCACAATGCATTAATTTAGGGGTGGGGTGTTCTGAACAAGAGAAAGCGACGTTTATTAAATTGTTTAAGGAATTCAAAGATGGCTTTGCTTGGACGTATGACAACCTAAAAACCTTTTATCCTAGCATCATACAACACGCCATTCCTATGAAACCCCAAACCTTACTGTTTCAACAAAAGTTAAGGAAAATGCACCCAAAACTCGAACCGACTGTCAAAAAAGAATTAAATAAAATCTTGAACGCTAATATAATATTCCCAGTTAGGCACGTGCAATGGGTTTCTAATCTTGTCCCTGTCCGGAAGAAGAGTGGTGAAATTTGACTATGCATCGATTTTCGAAATTTTAATCGAGCGTCTAACAAAGACAACTACCATGTCCCTCCCATGGAACAGATCCTTCAACAGGTATCTGGTTCTGAAAGATTATCCTTATTGGATGGTTTTTCAGGATATAATCAACTCCTGATGTCCCCTCCAGACCAACTTAAAACTACCTTCCGCACTCCATGGGGCACCTACGCTTATAGGAAAATGCCCTTTGGACTCATTAATGTTGGTGCCACTTTCCAGAGAGCGATGGATATCTCTTTCTGAGGCTTAATCAATCAATCTGTCATAATTTACCTGGATGACATTACTGTATTCTTGAAAAACAAAGTTGATCATCTAGATCATTTAAGATCCGTTCTACAGCGATGTCATAGGTACGAATTTTCCTTGAATCCTAAAAAATCTATCTTCGCAGTAGAACAAGGTAAGCTCTTAGGATTTATTGTATCAAGCGAAGGGATGATTATCGACCCTAAAAGGAATCAAGTCATCTAGAAACTTCCCCCTCCCTCCTCAAAAAATTCTATGCAGTCTTTCTTAGGCTAGATACACTTTGTCAAGAGATTCGTCCCTAGTTTTTTAGAAATGGTGAGACCTTTACAAAACTTAATAAAAAAGGACGTACAATATCATTGGGGACCTGTAGAAAACCAAGCTTTTAATTCAATAAAAAATGACATAATAGACACTCCTTCTCTGATGAGCCCTGAATTTTCACAGGACTTCACTCTCTACACATTTGCTTCTGACCGCTCCTATGCTGTTGTCCTAACTCAAAAGAACATTGAAAACAATGAAGTCCCAATTGCCTTTATGAGCTTAGCCTTCAAAGGCGCAGAACTTAATTACCTAGTAGTAGATCAACAAGCTTATGCTATTTTTAAAGAAGTAAATCACTTCCAATCTTATCTTTTTAAATCTAGGACGAAAATTATTGTCCCTTACCCAACCATCATAAATCTGTTAGTACAGAAAGAACTAGGCGAAAAGAGGGCGAACTGGGTCACCTCCTTACAGGAGTATGACATAGAAATCACCCCAACACAAATAGTGAGAGGTCAAGGGCTATGAAATTTAGTTTCTGACTCAGAGATAGGACAGCAAGAGGAAAATGATATGTCAAACCCAGGACTACACTACCAAAATTTAATCTGTTGAGCACAAAACCCTGTTAGCCCTTGGTATGATGATATAAAATTCTGTCTTGAACAAGGGTCATCCCTCCATCACCTGGATCCCACTAAAAGAAGAGCACTAAGATTGAAATCTACCTCCTTTCAGTTGATTAATGAGAAAGATGATGCAAAAAAGGTCTTATTAGAACTGCATGTAGGAGAAGTTGGCGAGCATTTTGGTGGAGATACCACTGCCCATAAAGTATTAAGAGAAGGTTATTACTGGCCTACACTTTTCAAATATGCTCATGCTTTGTGTTGCAAGTGTGTTATTTGTCAAAAAGAGTCCGGACGGATACAGAAACCAGCCTTCCCTCTGCAGCTTGTTTTAGTAGACTCCCCTTTTCAGCAGTGGGGTCTTGATATTATAGGCCCAATCAATCTGCCATCCTCACAGAAGCATAAGTTTATCATAATAACCACGGATTACTTCACTAGGTGGTCTGAAGTTGCCCCATTAAAAGCTGTAAATACCAGTCAGGTAATTTCCTTTCTGAATTCAAATATTATTACTCGTTTTGATATCCCTGACTGTCTAGTATTCGATAATGCTTCCTATTTTTCGTCTCTTGATATGAGGGATTTCTCTCTAGAAAAAGGAATTAAATTAAAATATTCTGCCAGCTATTACCCTAAAGGTAATGGATTGGCAGAATCAACTGATTAAAATCATCAAGAGAACGGTATCTGAAAATCATAAACATTGGCATAATGCACTACTAAATGCAATATGGGCTATAGAGTAACTCCGAAAATTGTTGTGGGTAACTCTCCCTTATTTCTCGTCTACGGAAGAGAGACAATTCTGCCACCAGATATTCTTCTTCCCTCACTGCAGCTATCACAGAAAATACAAGAAGAGGACTACCCCCCTTTGGAGAATTGAATTAACGCATTATTAAAACTAGAGGAAGTGAGGGCTCGAGAAAAACGGAAGTTGGATCAGCATCAACTTGTGGTTAAAAGCTGGTTTGATTCCAACTCTGCCTTTGAAAAAAACTTTGAAGTAGGTGACCTTGTCCTAAAATGGGACAAACCACATGAGGGAAAGGGAGATCATACGAAGTTTTAGAACTTATGGCTAGGACCGTTTTTTTATTGTTGAGAAATTGGGTCCCAGCTCTTTCAGATTACAGAGTCTAGAGGGACAACCAGACACCTATCTGGTGAATGGCCAAGCTCTAAAAAGGTATTTCACTTGATAACAACCCTATGTACACTGTGTAAATATTTTTCCTTTGTTCGCTTTTCATTTTTCTTTGTTGTTTTGGTTTTGATTTTTCCCTTATGCTTACCAGTTTTTTATTTTTGAAATACATATACCTGCATCATGAACTGTTCAGACAAAGAGAACAGAAAAATTTCTCCTCTGAAATAACTGTTGAAGGTTGTTTAAACATCAATTATGATATTCTTCTGAAGTTTACAGCCATGTTGAATAAAGCTTGTTGTTTGAAAGGCGTTTCTTGATTTCAATCTGTAATTGAAGCTTTTCATGATCATCCATTTCTTCTTACACTGTCCCTATTCCTTAAGAGAAAAACTCAGAGATGTCTCCCCGCCTTCGAAGGTCAGTTTTTCAATAAACCATCTCTAGATATTAATTAAGGATAGTTAAAAAATTCTCTCAAGGTCTGTAAGTTATTAAAATATGTCCAAAATATCACGATTTTCAGCGTCACCCCACTTGATTAAATATCTTTAAAACTAAATAAATCATTAAAGAGTTGTGGGAAGTGCTTGTAAACCTGTCGAGATACTAAACAGGTCTGTTGGCAGCGGGTAAATGCATGCATGACGCCAAGATAACTTCGCCGGGGTACTGAACAGGCCCGCTAGCAGCGAAGCAATGTAAGGTATATGAAAATTCTCAGATATGGAATCTTTTGACCTTAAATGTCCTTCATTTTGATCTGGAACTTCTTGGCAGGATACAGATAATGGAGTGGGTTAAATGGCATCCATGTCGAGGCTATGGATGCCTGCTGGTAGTAGTGGCTCTATCAATAGTATTGGAGATTTTAACCTTAATATTGTGGCTCACTTTTGTTAAGATTGTTATCAATTTTCATCTTTTAAAATAACAAGCAATCTGAAACTGGAATTTTTTATGATTGATGATGATGTTCAAACAGTTTTCTGGTTGTTTTTGAGTTCGATTTTTTATGATTATCCTAATCTGGACTTGTTCGTTTGGTAGAGATAATTGCTTCTACCAGTGTGTCGCCATTGTTGGCAGGCATATTAATCTCTATCTTTTTTTTTACAAGCTGTCCACACAAGGTTTTTTTTAAACCCTCATTAATCGTCGCAACTATTTAAATTATATCATTATTCTTCGCTTTTCACATACCTGCTTTTCCTTTTCATTTTCACGACTGCAAGCGTGAAAACCCACAGTTGGAATTCATGTTGATTACATCAAAATGATCATTTGGTTTATCCTGAACCTACTTGTTTATGTGGTTATAACTCCTTGACCTCAAACACACCACTGGTCACATATTTATCGAAACACCAAACATTTATGCATTTGATTATTGTAAATATGGTGTTGATTTACAAAATCTTTGACACAATGGTTTGTTTGACACATTGATTTTTGGGTCAAATTGTGGTTATGTAATGGTTCATTTGACATGTTGATTAAATTTCTTTTGGATATGCACTGTTATGATTTGAATGTAGCATTACACCAAGGCGTCGTTCCAAGTACAACCTGACATGATATTCTTGCATGGCCTCGATTTACACCACTATCCTCGCACGCATAGCATTAACGCTTTGCCCTTTCATTTCGAGTTGCCCGTGCATTGTGTTGGGGAAGCTTCGGGATAATGGTTTTGTGTTTATCCTATCAAACCCTATCGCCGAATACCCTGTTTATTTTGTGCTATTAGCTATGGCTCCTGTAGTGAGAATCGAACCCAACGGTGTCCAAACTTTGTTGTTGTTTGATAATGCCCAAGAGGACCTAGAGATGAATGGTTGGCGGGTCTTTGTTGAGAAGTTCGAGGGTTTTAACCTAGCAGTTGCTCAACAATTCGCACTAACGTTCGATGGTTGTAGAGCCAAAATTGGGGACGTGCAACTCGAATTGAACGAAGATTTCATTAGCTCAGCCACTGGTCTGCCAGCCGTGGGACAAAAATGGTTTAAAAATTCAAAGGTTGACGAAGTACCCTAGTCACTATTGTTTACCTCAAGGAAGATTAATAGCTGCAACAAAGGTATGCTTGTTACAACTCTAAAACCTAGATGGCATGATTTGTTGGCTATTATCAATCAGTTCGTTACATGTGAGGGTCGATACAGTTTAGTTTTCTTATACCACTTATGGTTGCTCATGATTTTCATAGATTTTCCCTTAAACATGCCATATTTTATCCTTCAGAGTTTATACAAAATGGATAAGCGCTTCAAAAGGGAGAAAGTTGACTCCAGCCTCTTCCACCACTGTTTAATTAAAATTATTATGGTTCATCAGTTGAAGTTGAATGGCGATTGTTGGAATGCGTTCTTGTTAAGGAATGGTTTTGTCAGTCCTGAAATAGGACAAGTTGACAAATATGTTGTTACAGAAACCCTTGTCGGTCCTGTCATTCCCCCTCCTCCGTTCTTTCCCTCTGGTGAACCCTCTACCTACCCAAACACTACCCAACCCGACACCCTGCCTGATTCATGTCCAAAAGATGGTGGTAAGCCTGTTAAAAAGTCTGCAAGGAAAAAGGGTAAAGGTAACAATGATATCAATTACAAGGGTAAAAAGGTCGCGCGCTGGGTTTCACGGTGTGCTCGTAATAAACCTAAAGAAAACACAGACCAAAAACCAATTCTGTTAAGTGAAGATTCTGATTCTGAAATCAAACGGTTTCTAACCGAAGAGTATCCACACTCACACAGACTTTGCTCAGTTAAGCCCTATGACTATGTCACAAACCTCCCACAGTGTCTTAGAGATGACCCCAACTTCCCTGGGATCAAACTCGACAGAGAAAATACAGGTCAAACAATAATTTCTTCACCTGTGAATACACAGCCTATTCAACCACAGTGCAACGAATGTCAATCATGGCTCGACCAGTATTACAGAGACGTCGTTGTGCTCCAATCCTGGATCAAGTCCTTGGAGGACCAAGTGAATGTGATAACTAAGGAAAACGACAGATTGCAAGCTAATGATAGAAGACAGAAGACCACAGGCTCTGTTGTCTTTAGAAACGTGGAGGTGGCCACTGCCATTGTCAATTAAAAAATAGCTTGATTAAAATCCCTGAATCCGAGATATGGTATTTTAAAAGTGATTTTAAGATGATTTTTTTTTTTTTTTGAATTAGCATACAAGATTTGTTTTCTCAAATTGCATCTATTTTTGTTTTGATTGAATTGATAAAACACGATTCTGTTTAAAATAATAACTAGCTACAGAATCGTGAGATTCTGTAGCTAGTTACTAAAATTCAAATTTTTTGATTTTACAATTCAAATGCAATCTGAAATCATGTATTCTTGTTCGTTTTCAGGTACATACGAATTCTAAAGGAGATTGGATCGATAGTGGCATCTCTGAACATGCTATTTATTTACATGGTTTTAGATTAGGTTGTTAGTTTTAGATAGAAATGGGAATTTGGGAGATTGTATTCCCCACAATTTTTGGAACAACTTTGATGATTTCCATAGGAAGTGTTTAGATCCTCTGGCCTTTATAAATGTATAATTTTGTAAACTAAGATCAATCGCTGCCTGGGAGCAGAAATTATGGATTGGTGATTATCAGACTTGAATGAAAGTGGATATTTGCACAGCTTTAGCTTCAATATATCATATTTCTATTCAAGTTTTGCTCATTTCGATTTGTAATCAAATTTTGACTACTTTTGATATCATGATTTGTTATAGGTTTATGTGATAAGATTTATATGGCATCCATGTTTTCATGTCTCTCATTTTATATACAACAATTAATCTGTTCACATGTGATGATTAGAAGGTTGATCTTCTTTATTCAATGAGCAGTTATATGCAAATTTTCATAGTCAGATTTACCTTAATATGATCATTTGTCAAATTATAAATTTGTGTTGCTACATATCTTACTTGTTCTGTCATTAGCATTCAAAGCATTACTACTTCGCGTTTACGAGAAGCATTGGTAAAATCTGGTGCGGGTTGACCTCATCAAACAACAAACATAGATACTACGCACAGGACACATAGGATATGCAATTACAGGTTAGTTTGCTAGTAGCATTCTATTAGTTTAATTAATATAAGAATTTTCTATAGTTTAGATACACTGTATATATTATTATTTTTATTTCGCAACTAGTTAGCTGTCATTTCATTTCTAGTTTATAAAATTTATAAAAATCAAAAATACTGAACAATAGCTTTGTTGTCAATTCATATATGATTTTCACAAGTTTTCGATAAAAAATTTGCATTTTGTGAATACTGTACATATAATAGAAATATAAATATATCGATACACTATATATTTAATAAGTAGAACTATTATTCTGTTAGTTAGTAAAACTGTAAATGCATTTTAGATTGTATATAGTTTTCAGCAGCTGTTTGTTTTTCATTTAGTTAGTTTCTTTAGTTTTTTTTTTTGTTTTTTCACTTTCATAGGACTTAGATCGGCCAATGGAGCCGCTAAACCCATCGGAGTGGATTAATCCAAACGTCTTGTGTTATTTAGACAACCCCGGACTGGATCCACTCCTCCAGTTGACGAGCGGTCAATTTCTCCCGTCAACAAGAACTTTGGACTTGTTGTGCACAAGAAGAATCAAGGATCAATGCAATAGAGAAACCCCAAAAGAAGTACAATGATCAAGCCTTCACAGCAAGGTTCAAGGATTTCAAGAACAAAAAGAAGTTTGGCTCCAGGAAGAAACCAAATCAAGAGAAAGATATGTCAAGAATACAATGCTTCAATTGTCAAAAGTATGGTCACTACAAAAATCATTGTCCCAAGTTAAAGAAAAGGAACGAAACACACGAAGCATTAGTTGCCGAAGAAAGGGAACCCTCAAAGAAATCCAAGCAGGACAAAACAAACTTCTTCTTCTAAGACAAGGTAACAATACTCTTCATAGCTCTTGTATATACCATATCCTCTGTACATATCTTGCATATTCATTTCTTAGAAGATAACATGTTCAAAGAGAAACTATACCTATGGAAGAAC
>ML784584.1:116053-129158 GCA_009831015.1 Picea engelmannii | reverse complement strand
TGCACTTTATGAAATAAAGTCACTTTAATATTAGAAGGTACACTTCATTAAAAAATCACTTCAATAAAAGAACCACTTTATCACAACTTTATAAAAACCCATTACAAAGTCAAGTGTCTAGTATTGTAGATACAAGGTTACTTCCGCATACAAGACAAACTTGCGGAGTACCTCCTAAGCTAAAAAGATAACAGTTTATGGATACCCAACCCAAATATAGTTGAGAGAGTTTAAGTACAATCATAGAATGGGTTTATGGATATCCAACTCAAATATAGGGTCAATCATGGCCGAGATACAAAGGTGAGTGTGTTTATCGATACACAACTCAAAATAGGATCAACCTTGTTCACAACCATCCCACTTTAATATAAGCAAGAGGCCTTGGAGAGAAGGCATTACATGATAAATTCCCACCTTAATGTTGAACATGGGCCATATAGTGAAAATTCAACCCCCTCTAAATGCCACATCTCCCTCACCAACACGATTCCACAGCGTTGTGAAGGTGGCCTAGGTTAGAGGTGTAGAAGAAGGTTCCACTCAAGCATGCTAGTTTGTTGAAGGCACAAAGGGTGGCACAACCTATCCCTAAAAATGATCCTACCAAGAATAGTACATCCAAAAAGAACCAACATCATAATGTGAAAAGTGTTAGCTTTTTATCTCTGGAGGTACTCTACATATGTGTCTTGCATGCGAAAGTTACCTTGTACCTACACTACTAGGCACTTGACTTTATAATGGGTTTTAATAAAGTTGTTATAAAGTGGTTCTTTTATTAAAGTGACTTTTTAATGAAGTGTACCTTCTAATATTAAAGTGACTTTATTTCATAAAGTGCACTTATGTAATAAAGTTAAATGTACTTTAATATTTTAAGTGATTTATTTTGGACGGAATGAATCATGTCCCTTGATCTTGTAAAGACAAGATGAGATCTTGGCCTTTGGATTTAGGGTTTGGGAAGGTGAAAAGACAATTGGGAGTGAAAAGGTCATTTTCAGATTTTATAAAAGAATGCATTGGGTAGTGTGCAAGACACATTGAGAGAAAGAGTTTGAATGATCTTCTGAGTAAGCTTGAGAGAGGAAAGAGGGGAGCAAGGAGGGCACATTTTCGAAGAGAGCTAGGGTGCAAATCCTAAGGAAGGCATTTTTTATTTAGAGTGTTGTTGTTTTTTTTATTTGCTGAGACAGGTCATACTATACGAATCCATACAGGCCGTACAACAACAAATTTGGGCACAGAAATCGATGCAAGGGATGGCACGGTTTTCAAGGTAGCTTTGGGTGAATTCAATAAAGGAGGTCGATTGTAGAGAAGAAGGTACAACAGCCTGTTGTGGGCACAAATTCCAAGGTGTTGTTTTTAGCAAATTCGTACAGTGTTACAGACCGTGGAACAATTTTCAAAGCAAATTGTAGTGGGATAGTTTTGTGTTGTAAGTGGTTTTCTCTTGGCTAGAAATGTGTTATTCCTGCTGATATGTACTTTCCTGAAGCTGAATAATAAATCTTTCTCTCTCATTGGGTTTCCCCACATTGGGGTTTTCCCTGGCATTGCCTAAATTTTTGAGTTATTCATAGTTGATTGAATGTTGTTCATTGTGTTTATTTTGCTGCATAAATTGCTTAGCAATGTGTATTTCTGCTTATGGTAATTTATAAATGTGGGTTTTAGACATTTTAGAATTCATGCAAGACAGTTATCTCTAGGTTGCTAAGTGTATGACAAAATGTTAGCTTGTTGATTTTGTCATTAAATTTCTACATGGTATCAGAGCTTGGGCTCTAAGTGAGAGTGAGTAGTGAGATTTTTGGGCAAGTTTGAAGGGGGGAAATTTTTTATTGTTTTCCTTGAGCTATGACAGGGAATATGGTTGCATGTATTAGATTTGAGGATCGGTAGTATGGCATTTCCAACTATTTGCAGTGGCAGGTCCGGATGTCAGTTGTTCTCAAGGAGAACAAGATTTGGAACTATGTCGGTTCTGTTGTTTTGGTTCCCACAATAGATCTTGTTGCCTTGCATTTGCATGAGGTCAAGGAGGCCAAAGCTAAGAGGATTATTCTGGATGGAGTGAAGGATCACCTTATCCCACACTTGGCTGAGAAGAAGACAACCAAGGAGATGCAGGATACACTTAAGAGCTTATTTGAGGGGAAAAATGAAAACTGGAAGATGGCCTTGAAGAATAAGTTGCATGATACCAAGATGGGTAAGGAGGAGAGTGTTTCTTCTTATCTTACCCGGGTAGCTCAAGTAAAATATGAGTTGGATGCAGTTGGAGAGGTCATATCAAATTCAAAGTTGGTGAGGATAGCCTTGAAAGGCTTCACCAAGGAATGGGATGTCTCTATGAAGTGTGTGGTGGGTCATGAGAATCTTCCAATATGGAGTAGATTGTGGGACGATTTCACTCAAGAGGAGATCTAGGAAGGATCTCATAGTAGTGGACAGAAGACAGATGGAGCTGAGGAGAATGTTGTTCTTGCTGTAAAGAGGAAGAAGAAAGGAAGTTCTAGGAGGGACTTGAGTAAAGTCAAATGTTACTGTTGTAACCAGTTAGAGCACCTTGCTTCTCATTGTCCTAAGAGGAGGAAGAAGAAGAAGGAACTGAAGAGGCCTGAGATAGCTGCTACAACAACCATGGAGGACTTTGCTTCCAAGTATGACAGGGATTTTTCTTTGGTTACCCTAGTTTCCAGTGTCGGTAGCGGAGGATTTGGGGGTGATATCAGATGGATTGTGGATAGTGGAGCCTCTTGCCACATGATGGGAATCTGGTGAGTATTCCCAATTATCATATAGATAGGTCTTAACTGGCACGTGGTAAATGAAGGTGGTATGGAACAAGATGTACGTGGAGTTGGAAGGGTTAGATTCCGACTTGAGTATGGAGAATTCCTAGAGCTTGATGGATTTCTCTTTGTTCCAGGGTTGAACGTTAACTTTCTCTCAGTCTCAGCCTTGGAGGATGTAGGATATTGTACATTGTTCAAGAGGGAACATGTCTTTATCTATAGGGAGGGAGTGGACCCAATGGAACTGCAGTTGATCAGTGATTGGGTGGACAGGTTGTATATGTTGTGAGGACAACCTTTAGTGTATGATTCAACATCGAATGAGGAGCAAGAGGATGCTCCTGAGACTACAGTGGGCCCAAGTTTTCAGTCTTCCATTCCGAGAGAAGAAAACGAGCCTCTTCTGAGCACCAACAGGAGGCTCAACTGGTGTGATTGAACCAATGCTCAAGGTGGAGGGGATTCTCCAAGGAGCATAGGGTTCTGGATAGTTGTCATGAGAAGATCTTCTAGTTCTTGTTATGTGCAAGTGTTGAGGATGGCTCCAGGTTCAGAGGGATCTCCTACTGAGCACAATGTGATGGGACCAGATGATGGAGATGGCAGCGAGTACTTCACTCGCTAAGAGGGAGTGTTAGTTTTTTAGCTCGGATGGTACTCCGCATATGTGTCTTGTATGCGAAAGTTACCTTGTACATACACTACTAGACAATTGACATTATAATGGGTTTTTATAAAGTTGTTATAAAGTAGTTCTTTTATTAAAGTGACTTTTTAATGAAGTGTACCTTCTAATATTAAAGTGACTTTATTTCATAAAGTGCAATTATGTAATAAAGTGAAATGTACTTTAATATTTTAAGTGATTTATTTTTGAGGGAATGAATCATGGCCCTTGATCTTGTAGAGGCAAGATTAGATCCTGGTCTTTGGATTTAGGGTTGGGGAAGGTGAAAAGACATTTGAGAGGGAAAAGGTCATTTTCAGATTTTATAAAAGAATGCATCTGTGTCGAAAGTTTTTGTCTTGGCATAAATTTCATCGCTATTGCCACACTATTTCGTCACAATTTTCCATGGTTTTGCGTCGCACATACAACATCTGTGTTGTAAGTTTTTGTCTTGGCATAATTTTTTGTCTCTATTGCCATGCTTTTTTGTCGCAATTTGCCACAGTTTTGCGTCACACATACAACATCTACGTCATAAGTTTTTGTCTTGGCATAAATTTTCATCCTTATTTCCACGCTTTTGCGTCGCAACATTCCACAATGTTTTTTACATTGCGATGACAAATCGAGAGCTAATTTCGTCGTTGTTTTCATGAACACTTGGTTCATGGATATAGCAAGGAAACAAAGTCTTGGCTTTCGTGGAAATTGCGATGGATAAGTGTGTCAATAGCAACGTAAAATCATTGCAAATTTGGTCATATGTACTAGTGTATGTTCACCATCAGAATTTTCATATGTTGTTATCAAACCACCTCAGAGGGCGCTTCAGTTATCTACATCAACACACAACTTCAGTTATTATCTTACATTTTGAGTAACATGACACGAGCATGGGGCATGCCTGCCTCGTTTGTATACATATTTTCTTTTCTCTCCATAAAGACAGATTTGGGTCCCACAGTTTCCCCTCTCCCTCCAATAGAATTTCCCTTGCATTTCTTATCAGCACTCTTCATTATAATGGTACTCTCAGTAGAAGAAACATTGATGTATTTCGGTTATATGTCTGCTCCTAACCTCGCACCTCAAAGGGCATCTGTTATCACTGAAATTTTGTTTGCAACATTGCATGCAAATGGTCACAGAAATACAGTAGTGCCAAACAACTATTAGTTCACCTACAACTCCAAAATACATTTCCAAGAGGCAAAAACTATACATCTGGGGAAAAAGTGACATGGACTAACTCACTAAAGGAAGTGCATGCACAGTGCATGGGCCAAAGAAGCCCATAGAGAACACAATGCGCCATATGCGCGACTGTGTACGAGAAAATCCGTGCACTCCTGTGAACATTTATGGTTCCTTTTTTCCCCTCAACCACTTATGGACTAGCTCCCAACTTGATTTGACCCTTATCTATAAGTTGAATCCAAATGGGGGGATGGTCAAGGACCAAAGGGTGCCCTAAAGGGCCCCTTGTTCTGATCTGGATTATTTTCAGCATGAAATGAGATCGAAGATATAATAAATAAATGCACAGAGATATCATAGATATTCAATAATATAACAGAAATGTATCATAGATGCAACCATAAACATAGATATACAGTAATACATGATTTCTATTAATGAAAGAAATGTATAGAGACTGTAAAAATACAGAGTGAAAGACTCGCTAGAATGGTGGTAGCTTATCTCTGAGAAGAGATGTGACGGCTACTCACATTCTCAAGAAGATAATTAAAATGAGGCTATGAAGGCATTTTTACAATAAACAGGAATGCCAAAATTCCTAGACATCCCAAAACCTAACCCTAGGAGATGAAGCGCCAAAAGTCATGTGGGCCCCGTTTGGGTAAGTTAGTACATCAACTTCTTGGGGTTGTAACTTTTGCATATGATCTTTGTTTTAGGCATATGATAGCTCGTTGGAAAGGTATCGTCGAGGAGATTCATTTTGGGGGCTCAATCATGCCTTCAGATATCATTGATAACCCTGATCTCAAAAAACCTTCATTTGGGCCCTCAAAATGGACCAGGAAGTTAAAAACGACTAAAAATAGTAAATTGTCAAATTTGCCAGAAAACTATTTTGAGCCAGCTGGAAAAGGTGGGTGGCCATCGGTATCCACCTAGATCATGTTCACACTAAGAACCAGTTGAATATTGCCTTGAAGACATGCTATAAATGGAGGCCATGGGTGCAATAAGAATTTAAGGTTTTCATAGTATTTTTATACTTCCTCAATCCTCCCTTGAGAATCCTCATTTCTCCTTGGAGCATTCTAGCAACATTCCAATAGGCCATTCCACTCACCTCTTGAGGGAATAGGCATTGATTTCTTCATCATTTTCTTTCTTTTCTACCATTGTAAGAAGAATTCTCCATTAGGGAACTCAAGATCCCTCCCAAGGAGGAAGAGGGGACTCATAAGTACTCATTTCTCTATGGTTTTTTTTCAACTAATATAGTTATCCATTGGTGGCATAATCTTGGTCATTTGGTTGATTGTTTTTGGTTAAAATTTTCTTATGTATTCTAGTTTTATTTCCTTAGTTTTTTTTAGTTTGTTTACTTGTTTATTTCATGTGCTTGGATTTTCTAACTCATGCACTAACCTCTCTCTTGTCTAGCAGGCCCAACTAGACATGCAAGTGCCCTTGTTTTGATCACCCAAGTGACGAAACAAACTCAACATCTATGTATGCCCTTATGTATATCCCTAGTTTTTCCTCTTGTCATGTAGAGCCTTAATAAAAGTACTATGCCAAAATATGCTCTACATCAATAGCACATAGATAAGTGTATATGCAGAGATAATAAAATCTATCATTGGGAAAAGGATTAGGGTGTTATGTTTTTATCTATAATGGGGTCTAGGATCCCTGCCCAAAAATATATCGTCTTCAACACCTTAGTCACTAGGGATCTTGAACATGAAATTAAGCTCACACTAGAAAATATTTCTAGAATAAGGGCCACTCTAGCACTCAAATTGAAAGGCCTTTCATAAAKCAATCAACCCATGCTAGACTCACCCTCGCTCTAAGTCTCAAACTACTATTAGTTATGCCTTTCTTGGTGTAAGCCCAAAGATTGCAATAAAAGTTACACAACAAAAATACAAAAACAMACTCACAATTGTAGTCACGGGAAGGAAATTCAAAAATAATACTTGATTAAAACTGAAAAAGGTMTATTATTAGTCTTGATGACAASAACAACATAAATCAATTCAAAAAAGTCTCTCCAYCAAAGTAATCTTTGTGAGGCCCATTTTTCCATGTGMTACAATGTTYGTTGAATAAAAAAAACCCATACACCACAAACYACAAGCCATTGCAACAACTTTGAAGGGTCAAAACTCCCATTGCTCATATTTTGAACTGCAATTTATAAACCACCTTTAAGATTCAACATGCCCAAACTAMTATAACTTCTAATAAATTCTAATCACRAAATAATCCAATTATCAACATTCAAAATTCCATTAATCAATTATTCATAAAAAAAATAACCTTAATTACCAAATCAAAATAATTTATTAATATAGTCAAATACTAAAATATGAATAAGTAAAATCCTTCAAAAAGTCCCAAAATAATCTACATCTCCTTTTTAATTTTTTTGCTTTGAATTCTTCATTATTTCATATTCAAACTTATTTAAATCTTTCAAAACCCAAACTATTTTATTTACCTTTTTAAAACATCCATTTTTAAAAAAAAATTGTATCGCAATTTCCCTATATCATTTATTATTTTCTTTCTTTGAATTCTTCATTTTTTATATTCAAACTTGTTTCAAAACTCAAACTATTTTATTTACCTTTTTTCAACATCCATTTCTTTAATTATTTGTATCCCAAACTTCCCTTCATTATTTTATTGTTATAATTTTTTATTAATTTTCATGTCTCATTTGTTATTTTCTTTCTTTGAATTCTTATTTTTTGTATTCAAACTTCTTTCAATTTTTTAAAACTCAAACTATTTTAGGTACCTTTTTCAACATCCATTTCTTTGATTATTTGTATTTCAATCATCCCTTCATTATTTTTATTGTTATAACCTTTTATAAAATCAATTTAAAAAGTCACAAAAATGAGTCCTAAATAATTAAAATACTCAACCTTACTTAACTGAGTGAGGTTTTCCCAATAGTAAAGCATAATAATTAAAATACTCAACCTTACTTAATTGAATGAGGTTTTCCCAATAGTAAAGCATATAACTTAAGGTCATTAGATTTGACATGGATATTGGTGAATAATTGTGTAGTGAGAATGAAACTTCTTTCAATTTTTTCAAAGTCCCAGCTACTTCATTTTTCTTTTATCAAAATCTCTTTTTTATTCTTTATTATAATAATTTTTTATTACTTGAATTTATGAAGTACTAAAAGTGAGTTTTGCCTATACTTTGTTTTGAAAATGTTTTGAAAAATAAATAATTTTGGGTAAAGTTTTTTTAACCTTAAAATATAAAGTTTAAGGTTATTAGATCATGCATAAGAAAATGTTTTGAAAATAAAATTTTAGGTAAAGTTTTGGTAATCTTAAAAAATAACGTTTAGGTTATTAGATTATGTATTTGATATAAATATGGATAATTAAAAAAAACTATATTATTTTTATTAAAAAATTAAAATGATTAAATCATTTAGTAAATTAATTTTTTTTATTATATTTGATTGAAATATAATATTTTTATTTTTATTTTAAAAATTTAAAATAATTAAATTATTTTTTTGATATGGATATTTTTAACTAATATAAATACTTTATTATTTTTGATTGGAATATTGTATGCAAGTCAAGGTTTAAAGTAATTGGAATTTTATTTGGTATGAATAATAGAATACATTATTGTCTTTGATTGGAATATTGTATGTAAGTCAAGGTTTAAAGTAATTGGAATTTTATTTGATATGAATAATGGAATACTTTATTGTCTTTGATTGGAATATTGTATGTAAGTCAAGGTTTAAAGTAATTGGAATTTTATTTGATATGAATAATCGAATTGGTAGTTAGTTAAAGAAATTTCATGATTTTTTTTATGGAAGTGTTGTATATAAGTTAAAGTCAAGATATTTGTTTGGTGAATTTTAAGAAAATTAAGTTATAGTAGATTAAGAAATAAACTAACTTTGTAGTAAAAAGTTTTTTTTTTAATTAATTTTTAAGATATTTTTACAAATTTTAAAATTGTAGATTTGATTTTAGAAATGGTATTATTAAGATGTTTAGATGAAAATGGAGTTGGGAGCTCTAAAATGTCAAAATTTGTGAAAAGAATAGTTTTACATGATTAAAATTCAAATTTGATATTATCTCAATTTGATATGGTTTTAAAGTAAAAAATACTAATGAAATATGTGCCCGTATATCAACTACTTTTAATATAATTGTTTATAATAATTCTACATTTATTAAGCTTACCTGTTTTGATATTATTATTAATAGTGGCAGCCACAAAGGAGTGAGGTTTCCTATTAACATAATGATTATTAGTTGTAAGATAAAATTGTTAAATAAATATGCTTACTTGTTTAACATTCACCTCATCTTCTATAAAACAAGTTCATATAAAAACAATAATAAAGTCTATCTATCTAATAAAGATTTTAGAATAACTTCTATTCCAGTAAAAATTATTATTTTCTTTTTTCTTTTTTTAATATATCTTTTCAAACACACTATTATAACATAAAATGTTCTATATATTCTTCTATTTATAGTGAAAAACAATATCACTAAAAAATATTTTGATAGTATTAGATATTGTATAAAATGTTCTATATAATCTTTTATTTATATTAAAAAATAATATCAATAAAAAATATTTTGATAATATTAGATGTTCTATGCGTGAATCATAACATGTGGAGCATGATAAAGTAGGCTCCATCTTCTCTTCTCGATGCCACCTGCCGTCCTCCCTCGCTTTATGAGGAAGTCTATCTCGATGGTCACTTCGGCGTAGGTAATGGATACGGCAAAGTCTTTCTTTTTCTTTTTTATTATTCATACTTTTGAAAATACGTTCAAAATTGGCAATGACTTCCGAATGAGAACCTGATTATTTGCTCATTTTATATGTGATATAGCCAGTCACAAAAGCTTCGGCATTAGTGGCTACTATCTACCGAACGTTTAATTGCCTTCCTCAGACCGTGTGGTACTGGTATTATTGCTAGAGAAGTCGAGTGAGAGAAGAAATTGTCATTTTGACATTTTGAATATATATTCACAGATACTGTCTGAGTGTTTTTGTTGTGTTTGTGTCATGGCTGAAGCTATTGTTGTTTCTGGATTTGTTGGTGTGGGCATAGAAAAAGTAATCAACCAGATTCTTCACCAGATAGGGATTGCTATTCGCTACAAGAAAGAATTGGGTTCTCTTGAGAGTCTGGTAAAAGACATCCAGCCTATCATCAACCAGATCCAGCGATACCGCCCTGCATTGAACAGAAAGAATGGAATTCCCTCTTCTCGGTGTTATGACAAGGCTCCACTTCAATTTGTTGCACCTTGCTTCCTCGCGCAGTCAAATGCCACGCCCGAGAGGGAGGCCAAGGTGGGGCTCCCCATGGAAACCTCGCAGGCCCTTACTCTCGCCTCCTGGTTCGCCCTCCTTCTGCTCTTCACCTCCCATATAGCCCGAACCTTCCCCTCCACCCTCCCCGCTGGTCTTGCAGTTGCACTCTTTGGCAATTGTCCCTTGGACGATGGATGCTCCCTCACGTCTCTGTATCGCCTCCACCATGCCTGTACCTGACTTGACGCCAGTCGTTGATTTCCCTCGAAGCTCTTGCGGAGCACCCCCTCCTCCCCATAGGCCAGGGAATTTTGATCACCAGCCTTTCGACTCCTACAATGGTATGCAGCTCCGAGATAGCTTAGACATTATCTATGGTCTGGTGTTTGAACTTCGTCAGGGGGTGGAGGACCTCCACTTCCGCTTGCAGTCCACAGATGATAAGGTTACGACCCTCCTTCAACTCCTTGCCTCTATGCGCGGGGCCTTCCCCTCTCACCCAGATGGAGCGACCTCAGAGGAGATGCCTCGTACAACAACCGGTGAGGGAGACGCCAAGGAACAACGCGCAGAGGAGAAGGGGCTGGAGAAAACCAATTGCAGGACAGCGAAGGCAGACTCAGCAAGTCGACAGCTGCAGGAGGAGATGACAGATGCCGAGGGCGCTGCGGACAAGGTGACAGGCGAGGTGATATGGGCTACGGGGCCGACTTACATCGAGGAGGAACCTTGGCCGGGGGACCTCTCTGCCACGTGCCCGGGATACTTGCCAGGTGTTTAAGTTTGTTTTTATGTGCAGCTCTGTTAGCTTCAGTTAGTTTCAATGGAAGAACAGTTCATCCAACCCTTTTATGTCTTAGTTTTAGAACTGCTTTGCGTAACTCCTATGCTGGCTGCACTGATTTCCCCTCTGTTGGGGCAGTCCAGTAATTCCAGTATGACTATGGATGTAATCTGGAACCCCAATCTAGTTTTGGCAGGACCTTAATATACTTGATACCTCTTACTTACAAAAAAAAAAACAATCATTGTGTATATATGGAGATCATAATATATGGAGTTTGTAATTTTAATATATTTAAAATATGAAATATTTTAAATACTTTTATAATATTAATACATTATAAAATATACTAATATATTAAAAAATCTATTAATATTTTTTAATATATTAATATATTTATAATATTAATTTTTTCATATACTTTAATATTAATGGATTAAACCGGCATAGATCCATCTTAACCTCCGATCTATCAAGCTTAGAGAAAGATTGAAATGAAAACTTTTTTAAGAGTGCAAAACTTGAAGAAAGGTTAAAGACTTGCACCTAGAAAGATTTCACCCCTCTAAAAACTTGATAGATCCGTGGTTAAGATGAACCTATGATAGTTATTTTTCATTTAAATTTTCTATATCACTATTAACTATTCCAATATAAATATAAATCATAAAACATTCTTGTAAATTAAATTATTTTTTTAGTTCTTAAATGAAATTAATTCAATGAAAAATGAAAAAAATAAGCATCCTATATACTCAAAATACATTCAATATATATCAAATATTTTAATACATTAATAAATACATCATTTTAAATAATAAATACATCAGTGAAGGCCTAAGTGAATCATATCTATAGTATAGAGAGGCATAGGCTTGGAAAAACTTTTTGGCATAGAATCATTGAGCAACTCATTAGGCAGGAGTTATTATTGACTGGATAACTAAAAAGAGCAGGCTCCACTCCATCCAGTTAGAAGGTTGAATGCAAAAAGCGAGAAATCTTTCTCTACGCTTCTCCGACATAAACTTTCTCCATGTTCCCCGATCCCACAATAGGGCAGCTGGTGCTCTTTCTAAGAGGACCTTAACTGCAGTGATAGGGAGGCTCTCGGTCTATCACTGCGATAGAGGAACCGAGAGCCCCATAACCTCTATTAACATTTTTGTTGTCCGGTACATCAGCAAGGATCACTACCTCTGAATCTGAACTGTGTTTTGTCTCAATTTTGAAGTCTTGTTGTCTTAGTCATGCATGCTATTCCTAGTTCTGTTGAACTTGCCGAATACGGAATGTAAGGGCCCTTATTTTAAGTGCTTGTTGTCCACAAAACTCGTCGCAGTTTTCTTATGTAAATGAATTTATACGCTATAAAAATTCGAGGAATTTTTTTTGGAAAAAAAAAAAAAAACTCATTAGACAAGAGTAGTCGACGCGACGTCCAATTGCAATAGTTTGGCGCAATGGGACAGGTGGAATAAGGCATGGGTTCGGGCGGAACGGGCCTTGCAGATGAAGAATCGGGCCTTGTGGACGAGGGTGTCAGAGACCTCTCACTGGATTCCATTTCGTAAAACAAGTAATTAATAGATTTATAACATTAAATAATTAATTTTTTAACATTATAAATATATTTTGGATTTAAAAATAGTTTGCATTTACATTTTTAATATTTATTTATATTTAGATTTTTTTTCTATCAATTTGATTGTTAATTAACACAATCATATTATAAAAGTAAAGTAATTGATATATGTTAAATCAATGTCATTTTCTACATTTCCAAATTAATAACTACCATCAACCACTATCAACCGCTTTTAATAATATTTGAGTTCTGATTGACTGTCTCCTTCGACTACTTTATTTTTTTGTTGAAGAGAAATAGTCATCCAAGTCGTCTTCTCGATACCAACCACCGTCTTCTCGATACTCGCTTTATTGACTTGTAACCCTTCAAGTGGAATTGCTTCCCGAACACGGAAGTTCCCAAATCCAGACGTAAGGTTCTTCTTTTTCATTATTATTCACACCTTTGAAAATACGTTCAAAGTTTATTATTATTCAGAAGAGATAAAATATGCGAGGCAAACAAACACGGTGAGGCTACGCTCACTTCTTGATAATTAAACGAAGACGAATTACATCCTTGTATAGGAAAAGACTCTCCCGAGTCGGCTACATGCAAACCATAAGACAACTAGACAACTGACTATGAACTGAGAACTAACTCTTCTAACTGGCGCTTACAACTGGCGCTTATTACTGGAGTGAACAACTAGATAACTTCTCCAT
>ML784584.1:81333-95654 GCA_009831015.1 Picea engelmannii | reverse complement strand
ATTTCTTTAGAGCCTGAGGCACTCCCGACGCCTCCATGGTTCTTAAATGACATCTCTGACGAGTTACCCCGCAATCCTCCCAACTCTCCTGCCTATTCCTCTACGGAGACTCGCCATCCCACCACCACAGGTACCCCTCAGTCTCTCAATATATGGTTTATGTCGAGTGAACCATCAACCTCTCCCAGCATCACCCCCTCTGTTTCTTCAACAGGGGGCACCCACACTGTCACTGAAATCACTCCTCATGATCCATTGTATTCTCGTCGTTTCCAATGTGACGAAGAAATACTGGAAGAGCTACAACACCCGGATTCTCCTTGGGACGCACTACATCATCGTGCACTCTTCCTCCCACAGGAAGCCCTCATGCCTCCTAATCAAAACCCCGTATACGYGGTCGAAACCAAAGATTTTATCCCATTTGGGACGATCGATTGGTTCAAGAATCCCATCCCCGCCCCTGATGCGTTCGAAGAAGGCAACATGGCTAACATTTCCCCCACCATCAAGATCGACATTTCTATAAAAAGTGGTGTCATCGAAGAAATCATCATCAGAGCTGCTTGCACTCCTCAAGAAATTGTCGCATACAAAGCCCTCTTCCAAGAATACCGGGATATCTTCGCTTGGTCATACACAGAGATGCCCGGTCTCGATCCCTTTATTTTCGAGCATCGCATCGACAGCTGGCCGGACATCACACCCGTTCACCAAAAACAACGACAGCTACACCCATCCAAGGCTGCGGCTATCAAAGCCGAAATTGACAAATTACGTACAGTCGGGTTTATTTACCCCATCGCTTACACGTCATGGGTTTCCAACCCTGTACCCGTCAACAAGAAATAGGGCACTATCCGCGTCTGCACAGACTTTCGCGATCTCAATAATGCATGTCCTAAAGATAACTTTCCAACACCCTTCATCGATCAAGTCATTGATGAATGCGCCGGCCACAAGGCTCTCTCCTTCATGGACGGATTCTATGGCTATAACCAAATTCAGATACACCCAGCCGATCAGTATAAAACTGCATTCATTACCCCATGGGGTACTTTCGCATATCGTGTCATGCCTTTTGGCTTAAAGAATGCCAGCGCAACGTTCCAAAGGGCAATGACATACATATTCCATGATCTAGCTGAAATTATCCTTGCCTACTTAGACGACCTCACCGCTCGATCTAAGAAACGTACCCAGCATCTCGATGATTTACGAATCATCTTTCAATGATGCTGCCAATACAACATCCGCTTGAACCCCCTCAAGTGTGTGTTCTGTGTTACCGCAGGGCGCCTCCTTGGTTTTATCGTTTCACAAAGAGGTATCACCGTGGACCCCCTCAAAGTCAAAGCCATCACCGAAATTCCCCCCCCTCGAAATATATGACAACTTCAGAGTCTACAAGGCAAAGCCAACTTTCTCAGACGCTTTGTTCCTGATTACGCTATACGCGCACATGGTTTCCTTCGCTTACTTCGTCAGGACATTCCCTTTCATTGGGACGACTATGCCCAATAGTCATTTGACCACCTTAAAACAACACTGTCCAACGCACCTTTGATTAGTGCGCCAGACTACAGTCGCGACTACATCCTCTATGTATCAGCATCAGCTGTATCAGTGGCCGACATTCTCATCCAGCTTGGAGACGACAATCGTGAACATGTCATTTATTACGTTAGTAAGAACCTCTCCGGGCCTCCCCTGAAGTACAAACATGAAGAGAAACTCGCTCTTGCAGTTGTCCTTGCAGTTCAGAAGCTGCGCCATTATATCCTGCTTCGCACCACCAAGGTCGTCGCAGATTCCAACCCAATGCAATATTTGCTCAGCCATCGCCAAGTTAACGGAAAAATCGCTCGATGGATCGTAATCCTTCAGGAATACGACCTCGAGTTCTCAACACAAAAGAGTAAGAAGGCCCTCGTTCTCCCTGAACTTGTCACAGCCCTTCCTTCTGACACACCCAGTGCCCCCGTCAATACTGACTTTCCTGACGAACATCTCTTTTACATCGCTTCTGATGATCCCTGGTATGGCGACCTCCTCGTCTACTTATGAACTCAAAAGTTCGGTAATCACCTATCACGAGATGATCGTCGGCGCATTCGCCATCAGGCCCCCCGCTATCTCCTCATCGGAGATATCCTATACCAGCGGGGCGTTGACACCATCCTTCGTCGTTGTCTGACCATTGACGAGGCCAACAGAGTTTTAAACGACTGCCACAGCGGTGCATGTGGGGGCCATCTTTCCGGGATCTCCACTGCGCAAAAGATTATCAGGGCCGGTTACTTTTGGCCTACCTTGTTTCATGATTGCATTCATGCCGTGAAACGATGTGAGCAATGTCAGCTCTATGCCAACAAAGCCCGCGCTCCCCCCGCTCTTCTTCATCCAGTCATCACCGTCGGCCCCTTTTGCAAGTGGGGCATTGACTTTATCACTTGTAATCCCCCCTCCAGCAATGGTCACAAATACATTGTTGTCGCTGTTGATTACTTCACCAAATGGGCCGAAGCTATGCCCACCTTTAACAATACCGCTGACACTGCAGCGTGTTTTTTCTTCAACCACGTCATATCACGTTTTGGCGTACCACTTCAACTCATTTCCGATCATGGGAAACATTTTGAGAATGAGATATTCGTCGAACTCTCATCTTGATTAGGATTCTCCCACGAATTTGCCTCACCATATTATCCTCAATCAAACGGATAGGTCGAGGCAGTGAACAAAGTACTCAAAACCATGTTGCAATGCACGGTCAATAAACATAAAACCAATTGGCATCATATGTTATTTTTCGAGCTATGGGCTTACCGCATGATAGTGAAGACCGCCACAGGATTTACGCCATTCTATTTAGTCCATGGGATCGAGGCAACTCTTCCCATCGCGTGCGAGATTCCCACCCTTCGCACCGCAATCGAGCTTTTACCCGACACTGCTCCAATGGAGCAGCGCTTGCTGAACTTGGAATCTCTGGATGAATATCGTCTATCCTCATTACAGTACAACGAGGCAGCTAAAAAACGATCCAAAGCTACCTTCGATCGCCACGTCAACCTTCGATCATTTCGCGAAGGTGACCTTGTCCTAGCCTATGATATCGCTCATGATACCCTTGGCCACGACAAATTCGAGTCACTTTGGCATGGCCCATACATCATACAACATTGCCTCACCAAAGGTTCCTACATTTTGGCCTCCCCTGAAGGCCTCATGCTCAAAGAACCCGTCAACGGGTTATACCTCAAGAAATTTTATGCTTAAAACGTAGTCACAGACTACTTTAGGTTACTTTTTCTTGTTTAGCGTTTTTAATCTTTTTTTTCCTACCCTCTCATCTAAAACTATCCTTTGTGCTATTGACAGATGACTCCTCCACCAGCATACCACATTGGTTATGCCGACGGTGCCAGCCGTTGGACACAAAATCTCGCTTCGGCTGCTTGGGCTCTCTACACCCCTTCACATGAACTGCTACATTCCAGCGGCATCTGTTTAGGGCCAACAACCAATAACCAAGCCGAATACACCGCTGTCATTGGCCTCTTGACCGACGCCCAACATCACTATATTCGTCACCTTAGCGTTTTCCTCGACTCCCAACTAGTCGTTCTCCAGCTCAACAATGAGTACCATGTACGCGATCCATGCCTCTTTCGCAAATACCTGCAGGTCAGATTATTGACTCGACATTTTGATTCCATTACATTTACACATATTCCAAGAGAATTGAATCAAATAACAGATAACATAGCTAACATGGTACTAGACTGGCATATATCACATTAAGCTACACATACATAATCATCTCCTACATCCTGTCACAGCATATCGATAGCATCAAACATCAAAACAAAATAAAAAACATGTACAAAACATTTGGATCTCAAAAAACAGGTATACTCATATATATACGTGGGCCTCTCAGGCCATCCAAAAAATGTTTATATACATAAAAAATACATCCGCCTGCAGGCCCGTGCCACATCATGGTACAAAAAACTCGGCTTACCAGCCTAATCAAAAATAGTATACACAATACATGATACAAATCAGGGGGCCTCTAAGGCACCCCCCGCTGCCCCTCCCTCAGGAGGTGGTGGTGGCCCACCTCCACCTGCCCCAGGCGGTGGCGGTGGCGCATCTGCAGGACCACCCTGCCCAGGCGGCAGGCGTCCACTCGTCATAGCAGCCAACACAGCCGCTCTCTGCATAATCGACCGCCATGGTGGCGGTAGCCCGATGCACTGCTCCAGGAACTCCTCGTCCTGGATTTGGGTCCACATGCCCTCAGGCACGTCTCGGAAAACCGTCTCAAAACGACGGACTATATCCTCATCGGCTCTGGCTGCCGCCGGAGGAGCATGCGATGGCCCCGCACCAGGTTCATCCCAGCGGCGCCTTTGCGCCGGTCTCTCAGGCCCTGCTGGTCTCCCAGCAGCCGCATCTCTCGGATGCCTCGCACCCCGCAGCGGTCTCTCCTGCTCTCGCGGCACTGGTGCCCGGACCATGTCCACGTCCCGCCCGCAAGGTGCCACATCTGCACAAACACCAAACAAGCGACAAACAAAGATATTAGTGTCTATATATCAAAACATATGCACTAGAATATCAACAGCATACTATAAATCACAAAACATAAACAAATCACATACCTCTATCATCAAACACCTCCCCAGGAGGCAGTACCATATCGGGGTCCCCCCGGAAGTTCACCCCCGCATAAGGAAATCGGAGTATGACCTGCGGCGTCTGCCACCATATCTGCGCAGCCTCCTCTGAGAAATAGTGGCCCCCTTCGCCACCACCATGACGAACCAAAATCTCGGACCACCGCCTCAGACGCAGGTGTCGTACAGCTGGTACCTCCAGCACCACCCTCGGCCGCAGCGCCGACACTCTCTCCAGAAAAAAGGCCACCAGGATGGAGCCAAAGGCAAACTCCCCCCTGCCCGTCGACCGACATCAATCCAGCTGCGCGATCATCCGCGCATGGAGAGCCAACCCCCAGGCGAACCGCTCCCGGCCCACCACTACTCTCTCCATCAACAATAACTCCCCACCACTAATCCGGTGGGGCGCGGTAGACCCATAAACCCGCACGATCATCGCCGCTACGCAGCGATGCAATAGAACATCTAGCGCATTAATGCGCATGGCCGACCCAGTCATGTAATGCCCACCTGAGCAGAATCATCCCGCATACTCCGCCAGGTCAGTCTCCCTCGGCATCACAGGTGCTACCAGCAACGACGTTCCCCGAAAGGGGAGTCCAGTGAGGAAATACACATCCTTCTCAGCAGTAAACGCGACCCTCTCTCCTCGCACGAGGAAGCAGTGCTGTCGAGGGCTCCACATCTCAATAAGAAAGTGGAGCAAGTGCTCCTGGGCCCGTATCAGTGGGCACTCAAAAAAATTTAGTAGCCCACTAGCTGCCAAAGTCGCTCGCACCGCCGGCCTCGCCTCAGCCACCTCCTCTCGCAGCGGCTCCAAGTCTCGCTCATGCCACCTCACGTCCATACTAGCTGCTGGCTGCCTGCACACAAAAAGAGGCATGTATTAGCTTAGGTACTTATTCAAAACATAAAAAATAAACTAAGTTTTTACCCAGAAACCTTGCCTCAAAGGCGCGGTTTTACCTCCCACGGGCGCGCATGAGAGCGCGCCTGTCTTTCCCACAGGCGCGCTCAAAAGTGCGCCTGTTCACAGCACAGGCGCGCTCCAGAGCGCGCCTGTTCACAGCACAAGCGCGCTTCAGAGCGCGCCTGTCGTACCCACAGGCGCGCTCTCAAGCGCGCCTGTTTGCCTCACATACGCGCCCACATGCGCGAGTATTCAATGAATAGGCACGCGCTCATGCGCACCTTTCACTGAGTCGCCCGCGGATGCGGGCCCACCCTCTACCCAAAAACCCCCTAAAACTCTCCTACAACCCCCCGTACCTACCCTGCCCAAAAATTTGCAACCTATAACTATGCAGGACGTTTAGGTCACTAACCTGAACCTCTCACACCGGGAAACGGATGCCTCGTGCTCTCCGAATCGCTCTATCTCCTCTGGATTTGCTCTGGAATCACTGTAGCAGCAGGTACAAATGAGGTGGCAATGTGGGCCCTACAGCTATATATAGGTTTTTTTCCAAACTTCCACTCACCATTCCGGGAGCCCATGACGTCCATTTTTCGAACCGTCTTCAGCCACGGGATCAGCATCCCACCGCCTACATCATGGCTGTCCCTGGGCCACTTTTCATCCTGGGTCCCCGGGACACTCTTTTTCATATCATGGCCAGGTACGCATGCGCATTGTCACATTTATCTAATACATGTTCATATTTATTTTTCTCTATAGATATTGTTCACTTTGGGTATTTGGTTGTTCTATGTGCAGGTACTTGATCAACATTTCTCCACATCACTCCTTCAGGTATATACTCAGCACTGGCATGTAGTCTCTCCCACTGTATTGCATTTACATTCTGGTCACACCCCCTGATATTTGCCTTTAGGGTCCTCATTCCTGGCTCTGCAGTACCCACACCTCCATGTTTGCATATGCGGTACTGCAACCCGGTAGCATCCTCACCTACATGAGTTGTCCCATTCATAGCACCCTTTTTGCACTTTTGACACTCATGCCATTTTTTACCCTTTCAGGGATGGGAGTCTCGGTAGTCGTACATCATGTCGCAAATTAACCACATACTTCTTCTCCTCATGTTGCTAACTTCCCATATGGACTCCCAAATCATCGCTTTATGGTTATGTTCTTTTTTACCTGCACCTCCGCAGGATCATGAACCCACCATTTCACCCACCATCAGTTTGTCCATCTGCGAACCTATCTCCATTTCACCAACCTCATACAGAAACTCGCCAATGGGGCCCCCACCCTTCATCAGTTTCTCATGACAAGTCTGCCCTCCTTGGGGCATACATTTGTTACACTGGGGAACCCGTTTCTGTATTTGTACATTTTTTCCCAAAAAATTATTTATTATTTATTATTTATTGTACAAACACCTTTACCTTCAGTCAGTACATTCTTTGTCGTCACCGTTGGCGAATTACCCTTTTTTTGGCCATACGCAACCCATGTCACCCTTGGATTGGAGCAGTACTTATCATTGACCCTTGCCGACATTGTCCATATCTTCAGAGCACCCCACAGGTCAGTTACCTCTACCCTCTGAATTTGTTTACCTTGTCCCGCCTCTGGCACAACTCTGCCTTGGTCTTGTCATCCCCCTGACACTCGACCTTGTTACATGGTTGCGGCCACTGTTTCTCTCATATATCCTCCAACCAAGGGAAGTATTGAGTCATCCCACTTCTTGACTTCATCCATGTACCTCTGTCACTTCATCACCTCAGTAGATTCCACAGAGCACCTTTTTTCCTCTGGGAGTCGCGTCCCCCTTTTGTCGACATCAGCACACTTTTCCAGAAGGGCGACAGTATCTTGATTCTCATTTCCTATGTTAATGAGAGATCTCGGACGACACAGGGGGAAACACCATTGCTCCCTGCTGTCGTTGGTCCCCATAACATTCGATGCCAACACTCTCTCATGTTATGGTGGGTCTTACTTTGCGACATTGCAGTTATTTTTGTCATTTTCCGAAGACCTCTGAACTTGGTAGGGCCATCAATGCCCACATCATCATCACTACTGATTATCACAGTGATCATTGCCGATTATTCAGATTATGTTCCGTTGCAGAAACGTCTTCTGCCTTGGTCATTTACCTCCCTTGAGGGCACTGCAGTTGTCTACACCAACACTTCCGTCATCTTTTTTCAGAGTTACATCACACGAGCATGGGGCATGCCCGCCTCGTTTGTACACAGTTGTATATTGTTTTTTTTCTCATACACGTTTCTCAGAAGGTCGAGATACGAGTTCCTTTTTCCTCCAACGGATCGTTCCGACGGGTCCCACCATTTCTTTCCCTTACAACAACATTCGCAGTAGAAGAAACATTGATGGATTTCGGCTATACGTATGCTCCTAACCTCATCCATCAGGGGGCATCTGTTATCACTGAAATTTCGTCTGCACATGGCGACAAGAACTCCACATCATTAAAACAACAATGAAGTCATTCAGGGCACTGAATCAAGTTCACAACATTCTAGAAGGGTAAAAAAACTATAGAAAATAACCAAAAATTAAAGGGTGCATTACAACAGTAGGGTGCGCGCGCGTATGCGCGGGACAAAAACGTGTTTTGAGCGCATACGCACCCGACGCGCGCCTGTCTACATAAAAAGCCGCGCATTTGCCAATACGGCGCATTAATTTCTAAGTCGGCCTCCCGAACGCCAATGAACCGGCCCCCGAGATGATTTGACCCTCGGATCAGGGTCGGCTCTGCAAATTCGACGAATTAATGGCTTAACTGAACCCTAAACAGGTCCGTGTTCACACCAGAAGTCGGTTACATGACCGCCTGGAAAATGCTATAAATAACCGTGAAGGCTCATTGTTTCAGCAGAGAATTCCATGCAAAGTTATGCTGTCCAGATTCAGAGCTCAGTATTTTTGACAAACCATCCGTCTGCGGCCTAATTCAGAGTTCTTTCACTATTCATTTCAGCTCTACTCGTTTTGTAAGGAAAGCACAATCTTGAGGGATCCAAAGGACCTTCCGCTGGAGGGAGAGGGAATCCTTATCTCTGTATTCAGTTTGTACTCTGGTTTCGCTAATAGATCAAGCCTGGAACCATTGAAATGACTCCCTTGTCTCATGTTTGATATTTCCGTTTGTTTTTCGAATCATTATTTTCTTTTTGTTGTTAGTTAGATTGTATCTTGTTTCGTTTTATGTTTTTGTTAATACTCTTGCTGCTATAGATGTTCTGCCTTGGTGAACCCTGCAAGGCATGCAGAACGGTCTCTATTTTGCTCACCTGCTGACAGATTGACCGAGAACATCAAGCATTGGAAGGCATTTGAAGATGATCTGGAAATCAAAAAATTTCTCCAATCTGTTGATGAATTTTTCGTGTTGCACATTGATCAAGATCCTGACATGGGAGGTGACCCTCACCCTGAGGTGTTTTTAAATAAAATTGCTAACCACCAAATTATTCAGCTACCTAGAAATCACATTTCGAGGGGACTTATTCCTTTAGAAAGATTGTTCGATGGGAATGATGTGGAAGTAAAGGGTAGGGTTTCAGAGGAAGATGCTGACACAACTGAGTGCAACATTGCCACACCGGAGGAGCCTAAATTTGTCAAGCTATCAAGGAGTTTGACCACAGAACAGAGAGCCGAATATACTGAGCTGTTGAGAGAATTTGCTAATGTGTTTGCATGGACCTACGAATACCTCAAGACGTATGACACATCCATCATTGAACACAATATCCCACTGAAGGAAGAGGCTAAACCATTTAGGTAGAAGCTAAGACAAATAAATCCCATGTTGCTGCCTGTCATGGAGAAAGAAGTGAAGAAATTGTTGGAGGCCCAGATCATTGTCCCCTTGAGATATTCTGAGTGGGTGGATAAATTGGTTCCGGTAAGGAAGAAAAGTGGAGAAATCAGGCTTTGTGTCGATTTCAGGAACTTGAACAGGAGCTCAAAGAAGGACAATTATCCCCTACCCAACATGGAACACATATTGCAGAGGGTAATTGGTGCATCCAGGATATCCATGATCGATGGGTTTTTTGGATATAATCAGATATCGATCATGCCTAAGGACAGGGAAAAGACAACCTTCACCACCCCTTGGGGCACATTCATGTACGCCAAAATGCCATTTGGACTAATGAACGTAAGAGAAACATTTCAGTGAGCCATGGATATAGCCTTCATCGGGGAGAAAGACCACTTTGTAGTGATCTACTTGGATGATATCACAGTCTTCAACAGGTCCGATAAAGAGCACTGTTGTCACCTGAGGAAATTTTTCTTGAAGTGTCGAAGGTTTGGCCTTTCCCTAAACCCCAAGAAATCCTTATTTTCTATGATGGAAGGGAAGCTATTAGGCCATATAGTATCAACATAAGGAGTGAGGATTGATCCTAGCAGAGTGGAGGCGATTCGAACCCTGTCACTTCCTAGATCTAAGAAGGAAGTTCAGGCCTTTTTGGGGAAGATTAATTTTCCGAGGAGATTCGTCTCGAATTTTGCTGAGCTGGTGAAACACATCACAACCATGCTCAAGAAGGGAATTGAAGTGAAATGGACCTCTGAACCCAGGGAATCTTTTGTCCAAATAAAAAGGGCATTGACTGAGGCACCTGTGCTGATTAGTCTTGACTATTCCAAAGATTTCCTAATCTTCTCTTTTGCTTCTTTTGATACAGTAGCAACGGTCTTGTTGCAGAAAAATGAAGAAGGGTGAGAGCAACCCATCGCCTTCTTCAACAAGGCATTAAGAGATGTAGAGTTCAAGTATGAAATCATGGAGAAACAGGCCTATGCCTTAGTAAAAGCTCTCAAATATTTCAGAGTCTATGTCTTGCACTTAAAAGTGACCGCATACGTTCCTTCAGCCTCCGTGAAGGACATCCTTCTACATCCCGACATTGATGGGAGGAGGAGTAAATGGATAGCCAAGATCCTGGAATTTGACTTGGAAATAAGGCCTACCAGATTGATCAAAGGTCAAGGCTTAGTCAAGCTATTGGCTGAAGCTAATCACAAATATTTAGGGGTGAATTTCATCAATGCACGATTAGAAAATCAGCAAAATCAGTTGTCCGACATAGACCCTCAAACAGAACCCTTGTTGGCTCGATGTCCTTGGTATAAGGATGGCATATATTTTCTGTGGGAGTTGTGACCCCCAGATGGCCTGCAAAGAAACAAAGCAAGAGCTCTGAAGATCAAGGCAGTCAGGTACTGCCTTATCGATCAAATTTTGTACTGGAAAGACCCCCTAGGGGTGCTTTTAAAATGCATGGGTCCATAAGAGGTCGACGGGATCATGTTTAAACTTCACAATAGCCTATGTGGAGGGCACCACTTCTGGAAGGCCACAACCCACAAAATTCTCTGAGCTGGGTATTACTGGCCCACCTTGTTCACTGACGTCTGTAGGAGGGTCATAGCTTGCACCAAATGTCAAATATTTGCAGGAAAGCAACAACTCAAGTCCCTGCCTTTAAAACCTGTAGTTGTTTCGGGACCTTTCCAACAGTGGGGCCTAGATTTTATTGGAGAAATCCACCCTGATTTCAGCGGAAAACATAGATGGATCCTGACTTCCACATATTTCTTTACTAAATGGATTGAAGCTATCCCCACCAGGAGTACTTCTCACAAGGTAATCATTGGATTCATGGAGGACCTCACCACAAGATTCGGCTGCCCAAGAAATATTGTTACTGATAACTCAGCCTCTTTCAAAGCTGAGTCATTAGTCAAGTTCTGTGGACAATTTGGGATTAAACTGATTCACTCCACCCCATACTATCCCCAGGGAAATGGTTTAACAAAGTCTTCCAACAAAAGCCTGATAAGGATCATCAAAACATTATTGGAGGATAACAAAAGGGCTTGGAACTCGAAGCTGAAATTTGCTCTATGGGCTGATCGAATGACCACAAAGAGATCTATAGGCATATCCCCTTTCCAGTTAGTTTACGGAGCAGAAGTTGTCTTCCCTTCTCAGTTGGCCATTCCCGTAGCGAAATTCTTCCAGGATTATCAAGAAGAGCCTAATGATATGATCCGAAGAATTCATCAGCTGATAGAAGTTCAGCAGACCAGAGAGCAGGTAATGATCAGAATTCAGGACCATCAGCAGAGGATCAAGCAGGTTTTTGATAAGAAAGCCAAGAAGGAGGAGTTCCAGATAGGAGACCTGGTACTGAAATGGGATGCTCCTAAGCAAGATAAGGGCAAACACGGCAAATTTGAAGCCCTGTGGATCGGGCCTTTCAAAATCTTTGAGGTTTTCTCAAATAACACATACAGTTTGCAAGATTTCGAGGGCGAAGAAGTTTTCAGCAGCCCAATAAATGGGCATTTTCTTAAAAAATGTTTTGTCTGAGCCTTCGGTGGATCCTGTGTTTTTGTAAATATTGTCCTTTTAGTTCTTTGTTTTTACTTTTATTGTTTCGGCTTAGTAAATGACTCCATAGCCCAACACCAAGGCACTGGAACTGCAAAATGATTCCTTAGAGCATCACTGGGACGACTCTATCCCCCATGGAGCCTAATGTTATCAACATTTCTTGTCCTGGGCACAAGGGTATTCAAGTCGGCAAATTGTATGAGAAGCGCCCGAGCGCAACGCAAAAAAATCTCATTTCAAGCTTCCAAGCCAGTAAGCGTGCAAAATTGTATCGTCGACGGTCCAGATCCATCCATGAGAGAATATTGACAGTTGGCGGAAAATCACGCTTAGCGAAGTTACATCGAGATTAGTGCGATGGGTAGTACTCATATTGCATGTGGGAAAAGATAACAGCCGTCCATCCAAAAGATGCGTGGCGTGAGATCTAGTCGCATTGGATTTTCGGCAGTCACGAGTTCAAAGGGTAAGGGTTCTATGTTGTTCCACATCTCGAAACCCTGAACCCCGAAAGCGCTGACAACGCCCAAAGTCGGGCCCGCAGTATCCTGGAGCAATCTCAGCCTTCCATCCATAGGAGACACCTGGCGCGCGATTAAGCCATCTCGGTGTTTCGCCCATCGCAGTTCCAAGGCGCAAGGAGCAGCTCCGTCATATTCCTGATGCACGAGGTGTCGGGAGTGTCCAAGACCTGGGCCCACAGCATCACCAAGTGAGTTCAAGGCCGTCAGATCTAATAGGACATGTGGCACCCAATTAATCCATCTCAGCATTTCGCTCATCGCGATTGCGATAAGTGAGGATTAAATCCTTCCTATTCGCGAACGTTGAAAGCACCTTTGAGAGTAAGCGTAGGGTCATAGCCCGTGGTCACCGAAAAATAAAAGAGTTGTGCAAGAGGGGCCAAAGGCGTTGGGTTTCAGTCTCAGGGAGGTCCATCGTGATCTCCAAGTGCCATTTGATTCAACCTCAAGCCTGGTTTTCGCTTGAAGTAAATGAAGGCGAGAAGGAGTGGTTGAAACCTCTCCTCATGCATTAAGTGTGAGGTATGGAGAGTCTGGCAAGCGGTCTGCTCAAGAGGGTCCTGTGTACCAATTTTTCCATAAGATCCATGCCGAGTCCTCGACTGGCCAGAGGAGGTCTGCACACACTAACTCATCTCTTTATGGCTCAGCTACTCCCCTTACAGAAGCCATACACAGTTAAGGTGGCGTCTGACAAAGAACATCTGTCCGAATTCGGCTGAAGGGACACGAAGCCTTGGATAACTGAGCACACCACTGTTAGGCGAATTTCTCTGATTATATAGACTCATTCTTTGTATTTTGTAATCTATCAATGGTAGAGAAAAGCTCACGACTGTAAAGTTTTAATAGACATTCTAGCTTTCTGGTTATGCATTTGTATGTGAGATTTCTTGTTTTATGACAGACAGTCTTTCTTATTCCATATAATTTTCACCTCATGCTGAGAGAGTTCGTGAATGACTGATTCATGTGAATTATTGCAATCATGTTATGATAAAGGATTTATTGTTGCGTTGTTGTATTCTCCGGTGTTTTGCGTTTGAATGTAAGAAGATCTTGGGTTTAGATGACTTCTCCTATAGTCTATTAGAAACCTGATGTTTATGACAGACCTCTGCATCTCTCTGATACAAGTCTTCCTTCTACTCACCTTTACTACAACTCACTGTCTGAAGTTCGATTAAGACCTCACTTGCCCATGCATGTCTGGCCTAGTTTCGGAGTTAGAACAACACTGTTTCGAGTTGACTTCCATTCGATCACCCCTTTTTTAAATAAATCGTGACATAAACTGATGGGCATCGGGCTTTGCTCCTGTTGCAATCCAAGAGTGACTTTTGACGCTAACACAACCTTGGGTCATTTCGCAACATCCTTGGCATTTGAATGAGAAGGACCAGCTTCCACAGATTGCCCATCACTCCTTACCAACTAAAGAGTTCCTCCATTTCTTTTAACCAACCACGAGACCATAATTATAACTAGTAACATGCAATCTTCATTACTAGAACAATGATGAGAAATTTGATTTAAGGACTAGGCATAGAAAAATTTATTATTAAATTATATATATAATATGTAATTTTGAATGGTCTTGTTAAAAATAAAATAAAAAATTGTCTTTGAGCCAAGTTAATGGAACATGCCATCTTCATTGCTAGAACAATTATTATTAAATAAATTAGATTGATTATATATATATGGAGAAACATATATAGAGAGAATTCACACAAACACAC
>ML784584.1:67900-80427 GCA_009831015.1 Picea engelmannii | reverse complement strand
TCGAAGAAATAAATAAATTGGTCTACATATTTTTTTCCTCAAGAAAATTTCGCTTTATATTATTCAAAATATAAATTGTTCACATAATGATATCATCACAGATCAACAATTAGGATGCGCAAAAGAGACATATAGAAACCTCTCATGGCTAACATGACAACCCATGGTAGCATACCTCAAAAGTTTTATAACCAAAATTCACATGGGACAGAAATCTCAAAACTGCCTAGAAAAAAGGCAAGCTTCCTATGCCCGAGATGAAGAGGATCTACACACCAAAACATGCAACAAGATATAAAACTGTAGCAGCGAAAAAGAAATATCAAGGCCAACCCCTTAGTAGAGGTTTAGAAACTGTAGAGGTCCTTCATGACACTCTTCACACATATAATATATAATCTTCCTTGGAGCTTGTTGAAGAGCACGTTTCGATAGACTATCCGCAACAGTATTACCTTCCCTGTAAACATGTTCATAAGTAATCTTTTCAAAGTGCTTTTTCATCTCCTTGATTCGATCCTTCCAACATTCCAGTGCTACTACTTTTAGGTGTCCCAAACCTTTCAGCCATTCAATAATAATTTTGGAATCACCCCTTATATCTATTTCCAGAATTGAAAGATGAGAAGCCAATAAGAGAAGTGCCCATGCGCCCAGAAGCTCGACCTTTGTATTGGATCCAGGCCCAAGATTGAAAAACCATTCAAAACATCTGTGTTCATTAATTTTTATAAGTATACCAGCTCCACAATTATCTCCCGAAGTTTCGACAGCTCCATCAAACCATCCCCCCACACCACACTCTGCAATTGAATTTGTAAACTTCCTGCAACCAACAGATTTCGTGATTTTTTTGCAGCTCTCCAAGGAGAGAAATGAAATATATGCAACCTTTTGTAGATTTGGAGTATGCCCTTAGAAAATCACCAGGTTTCCCTCCTTCCATACAAACCAACAGATTATCACCGACAAGCTAGGGTGAGACAAGAATTGTGTTTTCCATGCTTTGAAACATTCTGCAATTGTAATACCTATCTTCCTGCCAGGATGTCTTATAAATGTAGTAACCTTATCCCACACTTTCGTGGAAAATGTGCATTCCACAAGCAAATGGAAAACAATTTCTTGGTTGTTCTTACATAATGAGCAGTAACTCGGGTCAGAAAAACCTCTTCGCTGAAGCACATCCCAGGTGAGAATATTATTCTCAACCAACAGGCAGGTGAAAAGGTGAATTTTTAAAGGGCATGTCCAGGACCATAGGGCTTTCCTCCAGCCACCAATCACATAAACACACTTATTTTTTTCCATCGCCTCATAAGCATTCTTGACCGATAATATACTAGATTCATCACCCCCCACCCAGATAAGTTGATCTGACTTCTCCATAAGTTGGATGCCATTTTTTATAAGAGAACGGCGAAAGGTATCCCATTCCAAGGTGAGATCCCCAACTAGCCCCAACTTGCCACTAGGGTACCAATTTGTTCCAACCATCCCCACTCGATCTTCAGCATGATCTTGAAAAATAAAGTAAATTTCTCTCCTATTGAGATCAATGATCAAGTACTCAGTCAAAAGCGCCCCTTCTCCCATCCCTGGAATATGATCAGAGCCCAATAAAATTTTGTGACCAGATCCCAGCCGCCATGCAACCCATTGTAAAATAACGTGTAATGATTTTAAAAGGTACCTCCAAGCCTGCGATCCTTTGACATCAACAACTGTAACAGTGCGCAACCATCTATCAACTGTTACATATGGGTAATATTTGTTTTTCAGGATGTGGTGCCATAATCCATCATGTTTTAAAGCCCTCCAGAGGGTGTTGTCTGCCATCGCCCTACTGAAACTTCCCAAGTCACGCAATCCCCAACTCCCAAACGTTTTTGGTCTTGCTAGAAGTTTCCAAGCATAGAGATGAAACTTTTTTTTCTTATTTCACCCCGACCACAAGAACTCCTAAATGAGTTGTCTAATATTCTGTAGAATCAAAGAAGGAAAATTGGCCAGTGCCAGCCAATAGATAGGTTGGATTTTTAATACCTCCTTTATAATAACAGTACGCCCCGCCAAGGAGAGTTGTTGATTACACCAATGGTTAATCCCGGCTTCAAACTTGTCAATCAACCAAACCCAGTCCTTCATTCGGTATCTATCAATATTCAAGAAGTAACCTAGATACATGAAACCACTAGAGAGATCAGAAATATTATAATGAGAAATGACCTGTAATTCCTCCAGTGTCTGCTGACTCACTCCATACTACATAAAGTCTATTTTCTTTTCATTTATCTTGAGTCCGGAAGCTTTGCAGAAACCATCTAAAATTCTTATAATTTCCTGCCATTCACAAATAGATGCTTTAGACATGATAAGAATGTCATTAACAAACAAAAGGAGGATTATCTTAAAGAGCTTGGAGACCTTAATACCGGTAAGTAATCCTTCCTCTTTACTTCCTTTTAAATCCATAATTAATCCTTCCATGATTAAAATGAAAAGTAAGGGCGATAATGGACAACCCTGGCATAATCCTCTTTCACTATTGAAGAAACCTATGGGTTCACCATTGATCAATGTGGCATATGTAGTAGAAGTAATACAACCCATAATCCATTTTGTTGTAGGGATGTTGAACCCACATTGGATTGAGACCAGTTTTAAATAATCCCAACTAACACAATCATATGTTTTTTTCAGATCAATTTTGAGAATCAATGCTTGTAATGTTTTCTGCTTGATACTCTGTAGACATTCCTGCATTGTCCCAATAGCATCGATAATCTGTCTCACCTTTAAAAAACTGAATTGTTCCTCAGATAAAACAAGAGAAAAAATTGGTCTGATGTGCCTAGCGATAACTTTGGTAAAGATCTTATAACATAGGTTACATAGTGCTATCGGGCGGAATTCCTCATAAGTTGTGGGACCGTTGACCTTGGGGATGAGAGCTATGAATGCCGAATTAATCACTTTGTTAACTACACCAGATCCTGGACCACCTGTCAATTTGTATATCGCGAAAGTCTAGGTGCTATTTGTAGGACACCGAACAATAGATACTTAATTTTCAGCCCGCCAGGACGCAAACTCGCGATCCAAAAAGTGTCAATGTATGGAATGAGGGATCCGCATATGTTCTAGAACAATACAAATTCAATTTTCAGCCAAGCAGCCCGTAGGTCCTCCTATCAATTTGTATATCGCGGAATTCTGGGTGTTATTTGTAATACACGAAACAATAGAGACTATGTTTTCAGCCCGCCAGGTCACGAACCCATGATAAAAAAAGTGCCTAAGTATGGAATGAGGGATCCGTATATGCTCTATAAAATTTCATGTCCATACTTTATATAGAGAATCATCTTTGCAAGTTCGCCTGTCAATTTGTATATCGCAGAAGTGTAGGTGCTATTTGTAGGACACGAAATAATAGATACTCAATTTTCAGCCCGCTAGGTTGCGATCCTGCAATCCAAAAAGTGCCCAAGTATGGAATGAGGGATTCACATATGTTCTATAAAACCTCATGTTCATACTTTATAAAAGTACATGTTTACCATGTATTGCCCGTTTGTCGGAATACTTTTATATCACTCGGCCAACCAGATTGTACAAACTTTCTTGTCTAATTAAATTCTGCAATATTAATATTTAACACTAATAATTTACCGCAGATCCACTTGTGAATTTGTATATCGTGAAATTGTGGGTGCTATTTGTAGAGCGTAGAACAATAGATGCCCAATTTTTTTCCCGCCATCCGGAGAATCCTCGATCCAAAAAAATGGCTAAATATGGAATCAGTACGCGACAATAAAAGTGCAACGTTGAACCAACCAACCCACAAGTCCGCCTTTCAATTTGTATATTTCGGAAGTGTAGGTGTTATTTGTAGGACACAGAACAATAGAGGCTCGATTTTCAGCCTACCAGTCCGGGAACCCGCAACTGAAAAAGTGCCTAAGTATGGAATGAGGGGTCCACATATGCTCTATAAAATCTCATGTCCATGCTTTATAAAAGTGCATGTTTACTATGTAATCTTTTTAGATATGTTAGATAGTTCATAGAGATTTCCATCCATAAACAATGACAATCTTGAACCCGCCAGCCCTGGATTCCATCTGTCAATCTGTATATCGTGGAACTCTGAGTGCTATTTGGAGGACATGAAACAATCAAAGTGCAATGTTGAGACAGCCAACCCGTAAGTCCACTTCTCAATTTACAAATTCTGCGACATACAATTTGGTAGCCAATATTTGTCACTGATATACAATATGACCATCGGCCCTTCATGTCTCCTAGGTATATCTTCTGTCGTTTTTCTTTTGTAACCCACCCGACCGCTTTCCATACTTTGGTATTTCTTGGAATCGGTTTCGCCATCACCACTGCCTTCGTGCTTGTTTTCAGATATGCAATACTTAAGCTTTAATGCTAGTAGCCATCCTGTAGGAATTGTTAAGATTGTCATTAATGTCCGAAAATACGGAGAATATTTGTCATTACTATGAATTAAACTAATATTTGTGCACAAGTATGTTATCCTTTCCAAGTATTCATTTCAAAACTGATGCAATCTTTTATTTGTGTGCGCCAATGGGTTGGTGCTTTTAAGAAATTTCTAATTCTTAATCTCTTTTCAATGTCACCGCCACCTTCACACTTTTTTCTAATTGTGAAATTACTGAGCTGTGATGGTGATATCTCATTCCACACAAACGCTGGAAATTGTCATTGATCAACGAAAGCCTCGAGGAGATATTCCATTGATACACATTAACCCATAATTTGCAGAGGGTTATATTATCCCTCCTCGATTTTCATTTCAAACATAGTCTTGAACAAACGGAAATTCTTAATAACTTCTAGTAGTAGTTCTCTCCACACATAATAAACACATTCGAGCATAATGGCCAGATGTTCCACTATTCCAGGGCATATTCTTACTATTCATCTCCCTCAGCCCATGAGCAAAAAAGGAGATGGTCCCTTGGTACACCGAGAGATATATTTCAAGCCAAAAATTCCATGGAAACCTTGGCTGCTCAAAGAACCTACCCAATTGGATTCATGCCTATCGCAGAAGTTGATGCCATGAATTTTGAGCCAGAAGAAGATGATCTGATGGACGATGATACAAAAATGGATGATGGCAATGAAAAGAATCTTCCCACTCCTACACCCAAATTGAAATAAACCATAACCAACAGAGCTTCCCAGCTCAGTGATGGCAGTCATGACAACACCAAAAGGAGTTTCAGAAAATAAACCAATGGTAAACGCAACAGTCACTTTGCAGCGCAAAAGTAGGAATTCCAGAGTTCCAAATTAGTCTGTTCTGGGTGGAAGAGTTTCACTGTAAAGAAATGATATGTTGATGCTCCCAGAGATATATTTCAACACAAAAAATTATTGATTAACATCTTCGGAAATCAAGTCCAAAACTCTCGCTACTGCAAGGTGTTTTCCTACTAGTCATCTCCTTCTGCCCAAAATGGATTAATTTGGGCCTCTAGAATTGCATGTGCAAGTTGTGCTACTGAATTGTTTTGGACTATGCAGAGACGGTTTCAGCTAACGACTATTCCACTTGCCCTGCAACCATTTTCATGTTACATACTACGGATCACGTGCATGTGTTTGTCGCAGATACCTTCAATGTTTTGGCCCAAAGAACTGGGTCCAATTTCTAAGGATAGATGTACAATACTCGGTGTTTTAATTATTTTTTTAAATGGATTTGATATTAAAAACTTTTTTCCTTCAACTCTTCATTGCTACCTCTTTTCTAGGTTTAACGCATATTCTAACTTGCATGGTTCGCTATTCTCGTACTTCTTCAATATTGTGTTTACTAATACCAATGTACAATGTTGCAGCAAAATCGTTATTCTTGTTTCTAGACATGCAATTATTAAGTTTTAATGCTAACAACCCATTATGCAAGAAGTTTAATACTTGACTTAATATGTTGCACTCATGGAAAAAATGAAGAACATAGTTACACCCACACGTTTCAATAAAATCTAATCTTCAACAAATCATTTGCTAGCAATTAGTAGAAAATGAAGTTTAGTAGTTAAGTTAATATGTTACAGATATGGAAGAATGTATCAAGAACATAGTTACATGCACAGGTTGCAATAAAATCTAATCTTCAACAACGCATTTGCTGACAATTAGTAGAACATCATGGTTTTGCAACAATTGGGCTTCCTTGAAACCAATTCGCGCTTACCAAAACTGTCTTCCGCCTTTCTATTTTCCGACTCTTTTATTCCCTTTAGTTTCTCTTCTTGGTTACTTAATCATTTTTTTCCCAAAAATGCCTTGCTCCCCATCTTCGCGGATTCACGTCTTTCAAACGACCGCTTCCCTTTTATTTAAATTGACCCTCTTTTGTTCCTTGTCCCACAGATGGAACCCAAATTTCCACGATATACAAATTGACAGGCGGACTTGTGCAGTGGTCGGGTCAAAATTGCAGTTCTAAACAACATTCAGAGCTCCGTGATATACAAATTGATAGATATACAAATTTGCAACCATTCTTAGATCATACCCTCTTTCGAATTACGGTCCAACTATCATGCCCTCTTCCCTGGTGCACATTTTTGCAGTCAAAACTTTCGACAAATACAATTTAACCATCGAGTCCTCGCATATTTAGTGGAACTATTGTCACCCCATTTTGAAGTCCATCTGTCCGCTTTCCATACTTCGCTTTTGTTACACATTATTTTCGTCATCGCTATGACCGTTAATGATGTAAACTTATCTGTTTCCTTCAGAGGGGTCAGTGGCCTGAGTTCCTGAAGAAGGAAGGCAAAAGAATTTTTCCTGAGAAAAGAGGTTGCATTCTCCTTTGTAAAAACCCCATAAAAAAGGAAGTTCGCAGGTTTCTATATAGGTAGGGTGCGAGAATGCCTGATTCTCACAGGTTTCACCATAGCTGGGTTGCGAGAGGTTTGCAGGTTTCACTATAGGCAAGGTGCGAGAATGCTTACACGTGGGAAAAAAGATCGTTTTCTCGAATCTTCTAGAAGGAGAAACTTTTATGGTGAGGTGGCATCTGAATGGTTTGGATCTTACTCACTTTCATGATTTAGTTGGATCATCCTAACCTCCTCACCTTATCCTCTTCAACTTATAAAAGGAGAGGAGTTTTCATGGAGAAAGTTAGCTTGAGCTTTGGTTAGCTTTGGAGCTTTTGGGATTAGCTTGGATTGGATAGAGTTTTGGATATTTTTAGCTTGGCTAGATGAGCCACTTTGTCAAGATAGATTGTGAATATTATCAGATTTGTGCTCTCAGAATCCTTGGAGCAAGAAGTGTATGGGGAATGAAGGACAGTTGGAAGGGACCTTATGACATCAAGGCCATGGTTGTAATCTCTTATTCACATTTAATATGATACAGTAATATGATTCTTTCCTATAAAGCTTGGTGTGTTTTATTGTATGATTCCTTGATCAAAGACATAGATTTATATTGAGTTTATGCTATTACTATCACTTTGGTTGGTTGCACTCTTTTGCAGGTTCATCATTGTATGAGCTTTGGAGCGAAGCTAGGATGGTGATAGCGAGAGGAAGTGGCGTTTAAATGCTATGTCACCTATCCCTCTTTAGTTAGTAAATTCAATATTTAAAAATTAAGGAAAGCATCATGTTCTGGTGTGTTTTGTTCTAGATCTAGGTGGATCTAGGGAGATCATTTAGTGTCTGCACCTACCGATTTGTCTAAAAACAACCATTTGTTCAAATTTCTTTGGCGGATCACCAGTTTGGCGGGTTGAAGAAATATTCAGTTCGTAGTCGTTGTTTCCTATGCCCACGCCCCTTTGCAATTAGTAGTTAGCAATTCTATATATGATCTTATTGCTACGCATGAAATTAGCAATTTCCCTATTCCATACTTAGCCACTTTCCTGGAATTCTGCAAATATACAAACCCCGCAACACTCGACTATCCTGACTATCCCCGTAACCCTTTTTTGAATCATGTCCGATCACTTTTCATAGCTTTTCATTATTTCCTTGCTCTTCGCCATCTCCGTTACATTGACACTTGTCTATAATAAAAGAAAATAAAAATCTTTATATATATATATATATATATGTGTGTGTGTGTGTGTGTATATATATATATATATATATATATATATATATATATATATACATATCTTGTTTCTAAATATGGAATTAATGGCAATTAATTCTAACAGGTCATCATGTAGAAACAATATAGATTGTCATTGATGGGCGAAAGGCTCGAGGAAATCTCATATTGATGCACATTAAACCAAATTTTGCGGGGGGATTATATTATACCTTCCGAGTGTTCATTTCAAAATCATGAAATCCCGTTCACATGGCATGGCCTTCGCATGTTCACAAAACCTCCATTCCTTAATTGCTCTTCGCCGTACCCGCCACCTTCGCATTTCTAAACATGAAATAAATAAACTTTATTGCTAACAGTTCATCATGCACCACCAATACAGATTATCATTAATCAGCGAAAGTCTCGAGGAGCTTTCCCATTCATAAGCATTTAACCATGATTTAGCGAAAAGTTACATTATCGGCTCTAACTGTTCATTTAAACCATCATCTACACCAAAGTAACCTTCTCATAAACCTATGTCATCATCTTGACAACAATTATGTGGAGATACAGTGAACATCTTCGAACGCGAGAACCAAAACTTCCACTGGTCCAAGGAATTTTATTATTACTCAACCTCTGCCATAGAGAACCAAGTAGTTTGGACCTCCAGGATTTCCCATGCAGGCTGTGTCCCTAAGGTTTTTGACTATAAGGACCTGGTCTCTTGGTGTGCCAATAAATATATTGCAGAGAAAAGAATTATTCCACTGCATGACCGCTCTTTTTTTTCTTTGTCACCTCAAGTCTTCCACTAGATGTTGAAATTGTAGGAGCCAAGATTGACGTTAAAAGGAGAAAATTGCAAACAGTTCCTAGCAAAGCATAATAACGGATTGGACCTTTTGCCCCCTTTTTTGGAAAACCTGAATTTAGTTTTTGAAGATATTACAAGCATCCATGTTAGTTCATTTAGAAATCCATTTCGCGAAATTGCCTGGTTGTTTACAAGAATAATTGGGCAGGAGTCCATAGGTACTATTTCCCACATGGCTCTTTATATTTTGTATTTGACAGTCAACGAACAAGCTATTTTTTATTGGGGAAGGTTAATTTCCCATGAAATCTCTTCCCAATCGTCAAGCTACAAAAGGGAAAATAAATTTTATATGTCATCCTATTTAGTTTTTGCAATAGCACATTCCTGTCGGTTTCCACAACTGTCTCTGTCCAAGAATGTCAACTGCGAATTCCACCCAGTAACGTTCTGGTACCAGGCCTTGCGGAAGCACAAGGCTTCCCACTATTTTTATGAGGTTTTTAATGGCTTCCTATCTATTTTCAAATTTTTGTTGTTAGGAGAATATGCTCCCCGCATATCTAAACAGGAAACTAGTTTTTTGGACAAGAAGGGGACACTCGAACATTTGGATAATCACATCGTCATAAGAATTTTTGGCTCCACAGAACAACCTGCTCTCCTTCCATGTCACATTATGGAAATAATGTTTGTTGCAGAAGTAGCACATCAATACAACTACTGGTTCCATCTGTTCCAAAGGAAGAAGGAAAAACAGTTCATTCCTCTGCCTTGAAAAATAGGGGAGTTTGTGTTGAAAAACGTCAACAAAATTGGCGATTTCGCAACACATTTTAGCATCTCCAACCTCATATATGTTGAAGACATAAGAGGATTCAACCCCTATGATATTTTTAGACAACAATTAAAAACACTTGGCCTCGACAATTGTTTTGTAGATAAAAACCTGCCCAAAAACAGAGACAGTGGCGACAACGGTCTTGCCTCTGAAGCCGATGATGTAGAGACAGTGCAAAGTTGCACTAAATTGTACATGCAATAGGGGAAAGGCCCTATTTACAAGAGTGTTCGATCCGCAAATACCACTCCAACAAGTATGACATCCTAGAGCATCGCTCCAACAACCCATCACAACAATAAATAAACCCAAAGTTCTTCAAACAAAGGAGGAGATAACGACCCTCCTCACTCTAAAATTGATAGTTCTCGCAAGCTTCTAGTAGAGAAGAAGAGAAAAAAAAATGGGGTAGGCGAAAGAGCCAGAAATTCAGAGTGTGAACATGGAACTTGACACTGATCTCGATACCATGTTCCCCTTCCTTGATTAGCCTGGAGACGCCATCTACCATAGCCATCCAATGGACATATTTGTTACCCAATTTTTTTTACGAAGATGAATCATTTGTGTTCCAAAGCATTGTTTTTGATAGCTGAAACAAAAAATTGATAATTCAGAAAAAAAAATGTTAAAAATAAGAAAGACAAATCTCGTTCAGTGGTTGACGTTTCCAACATGCGGTTGTCCGAAATCTATCAACTTCACACCATGACCGGAGAAGAACTTCATGATTCCATTGGAGGAATCGAGACCGAGAATGCCAGACTGAAGGACCGAGTCAAGGAATTGGAAGACGCTTTCATTCCTATGCCATTGCTTGTCAATCCTTTGGTAATAGCCATGCCTGGCACCCCTACGCCCAATGTAAAAGCATCCTCCACCCTGCTCGCATCCTGTAAAGGATATGTGGAGAACAATATCAAAAAAAGAATGCAACTGGTTACCGAGGCATGGAAAATATCACAAACCATCACTTCGCTTGGAACCAGGGCACATAGCTTGCTCGAGCTTTTGCAGACCGAATTAAAAGATGAAGATTTTTTTTTTTTAAAACGGTCATCCCTTTTGGCAAGATTGTCAACAATATGACAGAAACAAAAAGAAGAGAAGAAGATATTCCATTCGAAAACTGGATTGCCCAATTGAATGCATGTTGGAAAGAAAAAGTAAACAACCTATGTCTCATTGTTCAGTCATGTGAACAAGCCATATCGAAGAAAGATAAATTATTCACAAAGATGTCATATATAGACTTAGCTGGGAAAACCAACGACTTCCAAGACCCCCTCTTAATCGCAAACTCCTTGCCCTTAACTAGGCAAGAGTTCGATAAATAGGTTGCTATGTTTAAGACCGTGTCTCTATAAAATTTTTGCAACATCCTTCAATTTGATCAAGCTCACGTCCACGACTGGCTATTCAAATATGCAGTACAGAATGAAGAAATTCATCAGGCTCTCTATAATATTTCTATTGACCTCCAGGAGTTAGAAAATGATCTTTTCAACATAAAAATATGGAATGAGATCAATGTCTCCCCAATGAGAAGCTACATTGAAGAATGGCTCGAAAGGCAATTGAAACAGGCCGCCGACGAAAGACAATAGACAGTTGTCCTTGAAACCGCAGTTGTCGCCGACATCAATGAAACAGAAACCACAAGAAAATAGCTAAAGGACTCATATGTACCCTCATTGTAAGTTTACTCATCACATCTTTCTTTGTTTATCAACCTAGTTATTCTAGTTTCTTAAACACAGATGTATAGGCAAACACTTATACCTTTCCATTTATTTTCTTTTGTAGCTATTGCACTCTATCTTCTTTCCACAATCCTCTTTCTTGTACATATTTCTCTAATGGTCCGTGGGAGCCCCAATCCCAGTCTACATGACAAACGCATTGAAATTCCGGTTTATATGTAACATAGTTTAATTTTTTTGTATATTTCAAAATTTCTAGTAGTATGTAACAAACTTCTATTTTTTGACACATTTAAAAAATGCATTTAAATTTGCATATGTTATAGACTGTAGTCTTATCTTTAATCACTCTGTATGACAAATGCATTTAATTTTTAATATGTTACAAACTTTTATTCTTATCCTTCAACAATCTATTTGGAAAATGTATTTACTCTTTTATATGTTACAGACTTTTGTTTTTTTATATATTTCAAAATAAATGGTGCTCAACAATGAAAGTGTCATTTACTTATACCCCATGTTCACAAATACACTTAATTTTTTATATTTCTTATCTTCTATTAATTTTATGTCATCATATATTTTTATCTTTCACCAGTCCATATGGAAAATGCATTTAAATTTCCAAATTTATTCTTGCTCTGGCTGCCAACCATCATTTACTTTTGCCTCATATTCCGTGATATACATGTTGCACACAACATTTCCTTCATATACATTTTGCACCGAACACTTCGTTTCATTTACAATTCCACCTCATTTTCCACAATTTGCTTTCTAATCTCGTTGGCAGGGACTGCGCTGCCACACAACTTTGTTTCAAAATGTAGAATATGTTTTTTTTTACAAATAGTTTTAAAAACATACATTTAATATTAATCCATTAGACAATAATATGGCATTGAGATGAAAATGACATGCACATAAAGGCACTTTCCTTAACAATTTATCATATCTAGGTTTTCAAAAATAGTTTTAAATTCATTCATGATTAGGATCTAATCCCACAACTTCTTTCACAACTATTGAACCCTTCTCAACT
>ML784584.1:28738-64280 GCA_009831015.1 Picea engelmannii | reverse complement strand
ATGAAATTAATGTCTATATATTATCTATATATAATAAATTATATTATTTATTTAATATATTTATATATATTTAAAAATATAATAGATTTATAAAGTTAAACAATTAATTTTTTAATATTATAAATGTATTTTGGATTTATAAATAGTTTGTATTTATATTTTTAATATTTATTTATTAAGTTTTTTCACAACCATTTTAAAAAAATGAATGATATATGTAAAATCAATGTCATTTTCCACCTTTCCACCCACATTAAAAACAACATTCAACCACTTTTTAATGACATTTGGTTTCTGATTGGGACGTCAAACTGCCTCCCTTCTCCTCCTCAACTTTTTTGTGGAACTTTGGTTCTGATTGGGACGTCAAACTGCCTCCCTTCCCTTTAATGACAGGGACGTCAAACTGATACCATTTGTAAGCTGATCTCCTCAACCAACTTGTTAGAGGCCTCCTCTGTCAGAGATGTGAAGCTTGACTAATCAGATTCTTGTCTCATGCGCTGTCTCCTCTCGCCATCTAGTCTTCTGGTTTCTGCTACTCTCGACAGAACCAATATCGTTGGGTTAATCGCTTTACTCTGTCTGACTTTTGAACCCCGCCACTTGGACTCCACCAAGCTCTTATAGTTTTATGTGAACCCTATAGTCGGCTTTCCGTGAATCTCTGCACCTACCACTGCCCTATAGCGGCCTCCTTGCCTTTGCAAGACTTATTACCGGTGCTCAACAAACGCTTTATACCAGACTACCAGTGAACCTTATTATCTAGATGAGTGAACTTCATCAGACAGTACCAAGGAACATCAAGTGCAAATACAGGCAAATAAGAAAGATCATAACGAGCGCATGTTAAAGAGACAATGAGAAAAACTTCAGAGTTAAACACATATATGCGGAAGACTTGTTTATATTAAATCAGAGAATAACGCCAGCGTATTACAAACTTTGTGCCAGATGCACAGACTGAGAGAAGTATGCTCTTCGCTCACCAAACTTAATTACAGACTCAATTCTTAAAGAAAGATGTGAAGCTTCAGACAAAAGGGAAGCTTAGAGACTCGAATTGACTGACTAACTACAACTCTTTCTCCGAATGCCTCCGAATCAGCTCTCATCCTTCTCTTATAAAAAATTTTGAAGGAAGAGTCATGATGAAGAAAGGACTTGAATAGACAAGTGGCCCTATGTGTCTACCAATGAATATTGTTTTTTGGATTTGGCGGTAGAGATCATGCAAGATCCTCCGACCAAATCATGAACTTTATTTCATATCCACGTAAAGTAGATGGAACAATAAGTGTGATGGGGTAGTCGTGCAAGATTATCCGACCAAAGGATAGACTAATATGACATAAAGTAGAGTACCTTGGAAATGTGGGTCAAACCTCACCAAAAGTCGAAGAAGTGCTCCGAGTTTCCAAGATTCCCATTATTAAAAAGGACAATAATTACACAGTGGAGGTTGATTTCGGTAACCCACTAAACCCGAATGGCACCACTATCGGCCATTAAGACATGAACTCATGTGATTACACTCTGGAGTTGGTTACATCAACCCACGGAAACCGATTGATGAGCATGATTAATCATTTTCAAGAAATCCTGAAAATCTTTCTGGATAGTTGAGAGTATCCCAACATTTAGTGTATATTTTTCATGCTATAAAAGGCTGTGCATTTAGGATTTGTATAATAGTCTTTGTTTTAACAGCCCATTGAAAATGATTGAAGATAAATGAACAAAATAATTCTCCATCATTAGGCCCATTTTGGAAGAGGTTTTGTACTGACTGTAAAGGAGAGAAGGAATTTAAAATCCTTGGGTCAATTGCTCCTTTGTTCAAACCGAAGTCTCTCCACTAGTCTGCTAACCAAAGAGGTGGCCTTCCAGATGTTGCAGTATTAACATTTCCAAATTTAACTAAAGTGAGGAATTCTTTCTGTTGAATGAAGTTCCACCATAATTCCTTATATTCGGTATAGTTGAAGCCAGTTTCTGGAAAAATAATATTGGGATTTCTTTCAGGCCAATGGAATAATAATCTAGGCATGTTTAAGCAAAAGTACTGTTGATTATGCCCTATATTATCTCTTATATCCCATACTATAATGATATCATGAAATAGTTATGTTAGGGCATTTTGTGCTTCAATTGCCTTTTCATTTGTTCTTGAAATTATGCGGGCTAGAACATTTGAAACCCTTCTTCCTCTAACTTCAGGTACCAGGTTGGAATATGATAAATGAGTTGTTGGAGATAAAATCTATGTGCTTCTTAACTCTCAATGGGGTACCCATTCTGCTGCATAAGATTCCCATCTCAAGGAGTCAGGAATATTAACTATTGTTTCTACACCATTTCTGAGCCGCACAGAAATTAATAAGAAAAGATTTTGAAGATGTTCTCTGCTTAGGAAGTCTGGTATAGAATTGTTTGTCCCCTTGATATGTTCAATAGTGAAATCAAAGTTGCTAAATAAGGCCTGCCATCTAGCAAACTTAGAATCACCTGGAGACTACAAGTCTTTGTTAAGGACTTTATTCATGGCAGCGGCATCAATTCTTAATAAGAAATTTTTATATATCTAATAGATTTCAAATTTTTGTATGGCATTTAATGGAGCTTTAATTTCCTTATCTAAACCAGAATAATTCTTTTCTGCTACTTGCCATAACCCTGAGGCAAATTGAATAATTTATTCTTTTCCTTTGTTTCTTATATGTTTGAGTACTACTCCCCAACAAATACTGCTTGCATCTGTTTCAACAATTTTAGGGAGATCATCATCAGAGATATGAAGAATAGGAAGATTCTTGGTTTTGGCCTTGATATTTTTTACAGCTTGAGTGTGAGATTCTGTTCATGGACTTGGATCTTTCTTTAATCTCTCATTTAGAATCTTTTTGTCTTGTGCACATTTTTTATAAAAATGGCTAATATAATTCAAGCTGCCCATAAATCTCTGTAATTGTTTCTTGTTAAGAATCTTATCAGGGAATTTGTCTGCAAATTCTACAGCATGAGTTTGCAGAGTTGGTTTCCCATTATCAATAGTGTGGCCTAGAAATTTAATTTCAGTCTTGAAAAGCTCAATTTTCTTTTTAGAAAAAACCAGGCCTGATTGCTTGACTACTTGTAAAATCTTTCTCAGATGTTTAAAGTGTTGTTCTATAGATGAAGAAAATACAAGTATGTCATCAATGTAGACAGTAAGCCAGTCAAAATATGGCTTAAGAGTATCATCCATTACTCTCTGAAATTAATCTGGTGCATTTTTTAGACCGAAGGGAATTACGTTCCATTCATAATGTCCAGCAGGGACATTGAAAGCGGTCTTGAACTTATCTTCTTCTCTAATTGCAACCTGCCAAAATCTTGATTTTAAATCAAACTTTGAAAAGATTTTTTCTCCTGCAATTTTGGTGACAAGACTGCTTTTGTTTGGGATTGGATATGTGTCATCAGCTAGTACTTTGTTTAAGGGCTTGTAATTTACTACTAGTCTAGGAACTCCTCTTATCTTCTCTGAATGTTTATTAACATAGAATCCATAACAGTTCCATGGACTAGTAGATTCTCTGATAAGATTTTTACTAAGTAAACCCTTAATTTCTTCTGCACATAGTTTTTTATATTTTGCATTCATAGGTATAGCCCTACTCTTACATGGTTTCCCTTGATATGCTTCTTTGTAGGGAAGAGAAAATTCATGCTTTCTTTGTTTCCAAAAAGCTGTAGGGTTCTCTGAGCAGTCTGTATCAATAAATTCTTGCTTCAACAGAGAAATTTTTGTCTGGATTTGTTCTTTGCCTAGCTAATATTTTATTCTTACCCCTGATTGGAAATCTTTCAGTTCTTCTATTTTCATACTTTTCTTTTGATCAATTGAACCATATTTGAGGTTCGTGGGGTAGAGATAAAAGGAAGTTTTATAATAACCTTTCCCTTTTGGGAAGGAATACTGATAAAATATCATGGTTTTTCTGGAGTCACCATTGTCGAGCCATGTGGTGATACTGCTGTGAGAAAAGGGGTGCCAAGGATACAGGCAATAGGAATGTCTGCTAAGAGGAATTTCAATTTTAAGCAATAATCTTGAAAGCAAAGGACTGCTTCTGGGATCTGAAATGAGATTTCATTTGGAATATTTCCTAATCCAACAACCAAGGCTTGAGCCTTTTGCCATAAAGATAAAGGGATAATATCCTTGTGTAGCATATTCAAATCTGACCCTGTATCTATCAATGTTTTTAGCTTGAAAGGTATCCCTTGTATTTTCAGATCAATCAGAACATGATATTTCTGATGTTCTATCTGAAGAATCTGTTCTTTATTTTCTTCCTCCTATTTAGAACTTTCCTTTTGAGCTTTGATAGTTCTTTTTAGTCTGTTAATTTCCCTTCCAATGTCTGATACAGAAAGAGTTTGGACATGACAACAAATAGGTTGTACCTTTTGAGGGACTAATGGCTCAGAACAAGATCTTCTTGATTTTTCATAAAAAGAATGCCACTCATAAAATGAAATGAACATTTCTTCAGAGTCCATAAATTTTTTCCATTCACAAGCTAATCAGACCTTTTCTTGATTTGAAGATCTTTTGGCAAAAGCTTCAGCTTTTGGATGAGTAAATAAATTCTAGTTAAGCATTTCTTTCATCCATTCCCTTTTAGTTGTATCTTTGTTGCATCCTTTCAATAGGGAAAGAAATTTCTTGATTTCTGGAGAAGAGGGTCTTCTCATATCCTCAGGAAGATATGCTTGCCTTCTTTGATTTATTTCTGTACAAGAATTGTCTTGGATAACTAAAACATAAGAATCATGTGGAAAAGGAATGTCAGAACACTGAGGATCGGGGCACTGTTCTTTTGCAGTAGAATTAGGTGGAGGTAAGTTTGTCCTAGGATTATGATTTTCATGTTCAAACTGGACTCTCTCACTTTCTTTGAATGCATAAAGAGTGGACAAAGTAATAAGTTCTCCACAATCAAAACATTTTATTGCAAAGGGAATTTGGCCAACCTGATTTGCAAGGGATTGGAGAGAGGCGTGTAGACATAAAGATAAAGTAGATAGTGAGGAACTTGGATTATTTTTAGTATGAGAAACTTGTTCAGAAAAGTTTCTCCGAGGAAAAGAAATGACTGTAGAACTACCAGTTTCCTTTATTTGAGCAGAGGTAATAGATCTTGGGATAGGTGCTCTAGGAGTATCAATAACCCAGTCAGATGGAAAAGATAGATTTTCCCATTTTATCAAGTGATGTTCCATTTTTTGGTTCAAGGGGTATGTTAGCACCAAAGTACTGGATTGAGATTCTTTACTAGGAGTATGCAAAACCGTAGGGAACAAGGCATTAGTATGTCTAAAGCATCCCCTAATTTGGACAGATATATTTGTCCTGGTAGGACACATGTCAAATCCAGGCGTTCTAATCTGGAGTTTTAGAATATTTTCAATATTCTCATCAAAAGTATAAGCAGAGAAGTTTGGATAACAGTCAAAATAGACCGGCCCATTAGAAAGAGGGGCAACTATTCCACCAATCAAGGAATCAGTGAATTTGTTATGGGTCATATCTCTTACTGTGCATAGCACATATGAATCTATTCCTTTATGCACCAGTGGGCTGATTCCGATTCTGATACATCCAAAATGAAGATAGTTTGTTCCATGCTTCTTAGCTTCTTTCTGGAGTTCCTTAGCATTTATTAGTGGAATTGTTTGACTAACATCACTATTTTGTTGTATTCTGCTTACTGACTCTTTCACAATTACCCTTGTTACAGCCTTAAGGTGAAACATATTTAGATCTTGGTACACACGGCTGGGGGAAATGGGGGGTAATTTCCATGCTGCTTGGGGCTGAGTTTCTACTTCTTTTATACTAGCATGATTTATACTTTGGGATCTATTGAATGCAAACATAGACTCTAAACTATTTACAGAATTAGGTTTAGAAGTACTATGTTCTTCAACATTCCTTACTTCTCTAAAAGACATTGTTCTGGAATCCATAGTAGTAGATCTTATTATTTCTGCACAGAAAAGTAGGGCGTTTAGTCTTGTGTCTTCCCTAAAGAAGATTAGATAGGCTCCTGGCTGACTGCTCAGGCAGAAACTAGTAACTCTTGCTACCAAGATTCAAAAACCACACAGAGGACTTTTATACAAAAAAGAGCGAATAACATATATTAGAATGAGTTATTTTATCATTGGTGTCAGAAGTGGGGTATGATATCAGAACTCATTCTGATATATGCTATTCTCTCTTTTCTGTATAAAAGTCCTCTGTGTGGTTTTTGAATCTTGGTAGCAAGAGTTACTAGTTTTTGCCTGAGCAGTCGGCCAGGAGACTGTCTAATCTTCTTTAGGGAAGACACAAGACTAAACACCCTGCTTTTCTATGCAGAAATAGTAAAATCTACTACTATAGATTCATTAGACTGTTGTCGCTCTGTAAATAACACTGTAGATAGCATTGTTTCTACTTCTGAACCTGCTTTCTGTTTAATGATCCATTATATGCCCACCATAGAAACATTAGATCCAAGAATCCAAGATATATATAAGGGAATGAGACCCCCTAGTACTCCAAGATATGGGTTAGGGTACATAGAAGAGTGTGACAAAGTTATACCAAACAATAGATTCTCAAATCCCTTACCTAGTGACATTCCAAGACCCTCTGTAGATGAAATTGACAAATTTCATACAATCATGAGAGGATGCCAGAAGGGATCCATCAATGAAGAATGGATCAAAAGGATGTTGAACTTGGATTTATTTACAAATCCTTAAACAAATGAATTCAACATAGCCATGTCTGATCCTGAGAAACTTAAACTTTCCAAAGATTGGCAGAAATTTATATCTGACAATAATCTATGGATCTCTTTCTTTGAATGGAAGAGATTAAATGAAAAGGCTGTAGTACAAATGATGGGGGAAAATTCTAAGGTTTCTCCTAAGCATAAGTGGAAAATCATTGACGGACATACTGTAGAATCTAACTCTACTTTTCCACCGTTTAAAGGTATTGTCTTAGAAGACAATAAAAAACAAGTTAAAGAAGTTCCCTTGCTGCTTTCTGAAGAAGCCATACAGCTATCAAGAATTGATAAAAGAGTTCAGTCAATATATGAACCAATCAACTGGACCAACACTGCCTTAAGAGGCATGGCTACCCACACATTTGTGACCAATTATTATGCTCGGAAAAATCAAATTGTATATCTGAAGGTATCTACAAACACTATTGTACAGTCTGTTGATCAAATCCAAGAAAAGGTCACAGAAGTGAAAGACAAAATGGACTCTGCCCTGTGCGAAATCTCCTATAAATCCAAAGAGTCCACAAGAAACCATGAAGAAATAATGGAAGGTTTAGGACAAGCTTTCTCTAAGATGGGAAAGACACTGATAGAAATAAGACAGAAGGATAGTAACCCTGACAAGCCTATCCCTGATTCATTCATCCTTCCAAATCCACAAATATCTATACTGTCCCCTGTATATAAGCCCTCTGAGACAGTAAGCCAAAAGAGATTCCCTCATCACTTTCCAAAAGAAGAAGAACCAGAATCTTCTTCATGAGATCATCATTCCCTTGTGACTGTCCAAAATCCATCTTATGAAAGTATCTCACACCATACCAGCAGACCCTCAGCCCCAAACTTAATAGGGAAAGGAATATTACCAGAAACACAAACATTTGCTGAAGACTGGTTCCAAGAATGGAACATTAACAGTTTGTATATAGCACAAATTAGACAAATGATAGATAGAATGTATGTCTCTTATAATATTATGTGCATGAAAGGAAAAACAAAGATAGAGGCATGTAAATCTATCATCCAGTTCTTTATAGGCACCCTCAACAAATGGTGGGAAGTCATTTCTTCCCCTGTAATGATTTCCAAAATGGAGGCTGAAGTACTTAGAGATGAACATGGAGATATTGTGTATCATACTGATGGATCTCCCCACAATAACATGATTGGTGCTCTTACTACTGCAATTCTTGAGCACTGGTGTGGAACAGAATCTGAAATTGCTGATAAACATGATAAAATTCTCATGAACATGAAATGCAGGAAGATGCCCGAGTATGAATAATTTCATAGGGAATGGACACAGAGAATATTTGAGGTTCAAGAAAATCAAAATCTCCTTTGGAAACAGGTATACTTGGCAGCAATACCAAGTAAATTTGTTGAATATCTAAAAATAAAGGAAGTATTTAAACTTCCTTATGAGATGTACACATGAGGAGAAATTTACTCCCTCATTACTAAGGCCTTAATTGGACTTTGTATCAGTGTGAAAGTACAAAAATCTGTATCAAAGTAAACCTATTTCCCTAACCAGAAATCGATTTGTGAAAAATATGGCTTATATATCACAGATCCTGTCAGAAAGAAAAAGAAAAAGAAAAGGGAATCCAGAGAAGAAAAGGGGAGAAAACCAAAATACAGATATAGATATCATCCTAGAACCCATTACTATGAGCCTGAGGACATCAAATTGAAAAATCATACCCATCAAACTAGATAGCAAGTCCATTGTTGGATATGTGGAAAACTAGGACACATGGCCCATAACTGTCCAGAAAACATAGCCTCTAGAAAATCTAAGGGAAAACTTTCAGAACAAAAAGCGAAAGAGGCTCAAGAAAAAAGACAATTGGCTCTAAGGGTACACTGTAATAGATGCAGAGCCAATGATCATGAAACAAACCAGTGCCCCTATAATCCTTTCAAAAGAGAAGAAGTCCATCTTCTGCAAGAAAGGTGCTACTCAAATTTTGATAGTACTTTTGAGTTCCAATACAACTCAGAAGAAGAAATATTAATTAATCAAGATTGCAATTGCAGAAATCCATTTTTTTGTTCTTGCAAAAGCAGTACAAATATTTTTGATTATGGATCAGAACCAAAAACCAAGCAAAAACTAAAAGTCTGTATGTTCCAAAATACAGGAGATCAAGAAGCACATATGCTGGCCCAAATCAAGGCCCTACCTAAAGGTGATATGAAAAATTCTCTTCTTGATACTTTTGTAAAAACTGTTAAGACTGAACAAAGGAACAAGAATGTTGAACCTCTCAGAAGAGAACCATTGTTCATTGATGCCTCTTTTGACAAGAATACAAATACTTTTATTAAGTTTAATAGAGAGTCAAAGCTGCAAAATACCTCTGTAACTGATTTAGCCAAAGAGGTACTTTTACTAAAAAAGGAGATCTCTAGATTAAAAGAGAAAATCAAAAGGATGGAGGAAGAAGTTGAATATAGCTTCAAGATTGATTCTTGGGCTAGACAGAAAATTAGAGAAATGAAAGAAAGATTGGACTCTATTCCTCCACCATTAGAAGATGCTCCTTTTGAGAGTCCAAATATACAAGGGCAAACATCAGCCCAAATGCAAGGGCTCATGGGTATGAAAATTATGCCCATCAGATATCAGAAATATTATGTCAGGATCAAGCTAGAAATAAATGGAGAAGTATTCAAGTTAGATGAACTCTTAGATACTGGGTCTGATATGAATCTGATAAACAAATATTTGATCCCGGCAAAATACTGGCTTCTTAGTTATGGTTTTGCTATTGGACTAGGAAATGTAAATACTAGTTTTAATTTTGAAATTCCTAAAGGCATTCTGTTATTTGGAGAATATGCTTTAGGGATGAAATATTTGATCACTAAGTCACCTGTAGACTTCATTCTTGGCACACAATTTTTATTTGCAGTAGAACCTCATGGCTCTTTTAAAAGTTCTACAGGAGAACCAGGGTATTTCATCACCCTACCAAGTATTGAAGGCCATTCTCCTAAAAGGGTAGAATTTCCATTCATCTCACAATCTTATGCTTAGATTGCCTACTGCTCAAAAAGTATGGTAATCATCAATACTTGGGATGATCATAGAAATAAACCAGCTACTCATTATCTGGATGACAATACCCCATGGGAAGTCTATAAAGAACATTGGATACCAGACTGACAATTAAGATCATCAAAAGGAATTGAGTTTGGATTGCCAGGATTTTCAAGAAATACTAGCATTCATGTGATCCCTCCCCAACACATAATTGGAAGAATGCATCATGCCTCAACAATTGCATCCAGACAAAAGTTGGTTGAAATGGGTGATCTTAGTAGAATTAGATCTTCTAACAGACAATGGTTATGCCAGTAGACCCAAACATGGCAAGAAACTCCTGCCTAGAATTTCTTTCAAATTAATAGAATGAGAACTCTACAATCTTGGCCAAATCAGGATCCTGAAGAAAGATTGTTCAATATAAATTATTCACAATACAAAACAATGTGGTATAGTGTCTGTCTTTAGATAGATAGATACATGTATTATTACCGCATGATTAAATTCTCTGTATCATTCATTGTTTTTCCTGAACCTGATTGGTTAGCAGATTGGTGGCAAAAGTTTGGGTTACATCCAATCGGAATAGATCCTGAAGTAACAGAAACAAATCGAATGTTCCTCTTTCCAAAAAGGAACCTACAGACTGTCAGTGACCTCTATTCTGATGAAGAATACAAAATGTTATTTATAAGAGAAAGGCATCCATGGATAATCAGGACCAGATACGTACTCCAACAAGATGAAGATAGTGACGAAGACCCAGAACTATACAGAGAAGTGTACACTCAGCAGTGGGACCCTTATAGATTCTGTCACTTCCATGATCATACGATGGAATGATTATTGTCCTACTACTAGCTGGAGCTAGTTGGTTTCTGTGGGTTGACGTAACCAACTTCACAGTGTAATCACATGAGTTCATGTGTTAATGGCCGACAGTGGTTCCATTCGGGTTTAGTGGGTTACCGAAATAAACCTCCACTGTGTAATTATTGTCCTTTTTAATAATGGGAATCTTGGAATCTTGGGATAGTACTTCTGAGTTCCAATACAGCTCAGAAGAAGAAATATTAATTAATCAAGATTGCAATTGCAGAAATCCAAATTTATGTTCTTGCAAAAGCAGTACAGACAGTTCTGATTCTCGATCAGAACCAGAAACCAAGCAAAAAATAAAATTCTATATGTTCCAAAATACAGGAGATCAAGAAGCACAGATGTTGGCCCAAATCAAGGCCCTACCTGAAGGTGATATGAAAAATTCTCTTCTTGATACTTTTGTAAAAACTGTTAAGACTGAACAAAGGAACAAGAATGTTGAACCTCTCAGAAGAGAACCTTTGTTCATTGATGCCTCTTTTGACAGGAATATAAAGACTTTTATTAAGTTTAACAGAGAGGCAAAGCTGCAAAATACCTCTGTAACTGATTTAGCCAAAGAGGTACTTTTACTAAAAAAGGAGATCTCTGGATTAAAAGAGAAAATCAAAAGGATGGAGGAAGAAGTTGAATATAGCTTCAATATTGATTCTTGGGCTAGACAGGAAATGAGAGAAATGAAATAAATATTGGACTCTATTCCTCCACCATTAGAAGATGCTCCTTTTGAGAGTCCAAAGATACAAGGGCAAACATCAGCCCAAATGCAAGGGCTCACAGGTATGAAAATTATGCCCATCAGATATCATAAATATTATGTCAGGATCAAGCTATAAATAAATGGAGAAGTATGCAAGTTAGATGCACTCTTAGATATTGGGTTTGATATGAATCTGATAAACAAAGATTTGATCCCGACAAAATACTGGCTTCCTAGTTATGGTTCTGCTATTGGACTAGGAAATGTAAATACTAGTTTTAATTTTGAAATTCCTCATTTTGTTATTTGGAGAATATGCTTTAGGGATGAAATATTTGATCATTGAGTTACCTGTAGACTGCATTCTTGGCACACCATTTTTATCTGCAGTAGAACCTCATGGATCTTATAAAAGTTCTACAAGAGAACCAGGGTATTTCATCACCCTGCCAAGTATTGAAGGCCATCCTCCTAAAAGGGTAGAATTTCCATTCATCTCACAATCTTATGCTCAGATTGCCTACTGCTAAAAAAGTATGGTAATCATCAATACCTAGGATGATCGTAGAAATAAACCATCTACTCATTATCTGGATGACAATACCCCATGGGAAGTCTATAAAGAACATTGGATACTAGACTGGCAATTAAGATCATCATAAGGAATTGAGTTTGGATTGCCAGGATTTTCAATAAATACTAGCATTCATGTGATCCCTCCCCAACACATAATTGGAAGAATGCATCATGCCTCAACAATTGCATCCAGACAAAAGTTGGTTGAAATGGGTGATCTTATCAGAATTAGTTATGCTAACAGAGAATGGTTCTGCTAGCAGACCGAAACATGGAAAGAAATTCCTGCTTGGAATTTCTTTCAAATTAATAGAATGAGAACTCTACAATCTTGGCCAAATAAGGATCCTGAAGAAAGATTGTTCAATATAAATTATTCACAATACAAAACAATGTGGTATAATGTCTGTCTTTGGACAGATAGATACATGTATTATTACTGCATGATTAAATTCTCTGTATCATTCATTGTTTTTTTTGAACTTGATTAGTTAGTAGATTGGTGGAAAAAGTTTGGGTTACATCCAACCAGAATAGATCCTGAAGTAATAGAAACAACTCAAATGTTCCTCTTTCCAAACAGGAACCTACAGACTGTCAGTGACCTCTATTCTGATGAAGAATACAAAATGTTATTTATAAGAGAAAGGCATCCATGGATAATCAAGACCAGATACGTACTCCAACAAGATGAAGATAGTGACGAAGACCCAGAACTATACAGAGAAGTGTACACTCAACACTGGGACCCTTATAGATTCTGTCACTTCCATGATCATCCAATGGAATGATTATTGTCCTACTACTAGCTGAAGCTAGTCGGTTTCTGTGGGTTGACATAACCAACTCCACAGTGTAATCACATGAGTTCAACATTTTACTGCAAAGGGAGCTTGGCCAACCTGATTTGCAAGGGATTGGAGAGAGGCGTGTAGACAGAAAGATGAAGTAGATAGTGAGGAACTTGGATTATTTTTAGTATGAGAAACTTGTTCAAAAAAGTTTCTTTGAGGAAAAGAAATGACTGCAGAATTGGCAGTTTCCTTTATTTGAGTAGAGGTAATAGATCTTGGGATAGGTTCTCTGGGAGTATCAATAACCCAGTCAGATGGAAAAGATAGATTTTTCCATTTTATCAAGTGATGTTCCATTTTTTGGTTCAAGGGGTCTGTTAGCACCAAAGTACTGGATTTAGATTCTTTACTAGGAGTATGCAAAACTGCAGGGAACAAGGTATTAGTATGTCTAAAGCATCCCCTAATTTGGACAGATATATTTGTCCTGGTAGGACACATGTCAAATCCAGTCGTTCTAATCTGGAGTTTTAGAATATTTTCAATATTCTCATCAAAAGTATAAGCAGAGAAGTTTGGATAATAGTCAAAATAGACCAGCCCATTAGAAAGAGGGGCAAATATTCCACCAATCAAGGAATCAGTGAATTTGTTATGGGTCATATCCCTTACTGTGCATAACACATATGAATCTATTCCTTTATGCACCAGTGGGATAATTCTGATTCTGATATATCCAAAATGAAGATAGTTTGTTCCATGCTTCTTAGCTTCTTTCTGGATTTCCTTAGCATTTATTAGTGGAATTGTTTGACTAACATCACTATTTTGTTGTATTCTGCTTACTGACTCTTTCACAATTACCCGTGTTACAGCCTTAAGGTGAAACATATTTAGATCTTGGTACACACGGCTTGGGGAAATTGGGGGTAATTTACATGCTTCTTGAGGTTGAGTTTCTACATCTTCTATACTGGCATGATTTATACTTTGGGATCTATTGAATGAAAACATAGACTCTAAACTATCTACAGAATTAGGTTCAGAAGTACTATGTTATTCAGTTTTCCTTACTTCTCTAAACAACATTGTTCTGGAATCCATAGTAGTAGATATTACTATTTCTGCACAGAAAAGTAGGGAATTTAGTCTTGTGTCTTCCCTAAAGAAGATTAGACAGGCTCTTGGCCGACTGCTCAGGCAGAAACTAGTAACTCTTTCTACCAAGATTCAACAACCACACAGAGGACTTTTATACAAAAAATAGCGAATAACATATATCAGAATGAGTTATGATATCGTACCCGAGGCGAAATGATGTCGTTTGGCTCTGATACCATTTGTAAGCTAATCTCCTCAACTAGCTTGTCAGAGGCCTCCTCTGTCAGAGATGTGAAGCTTGACTGATCAGATTCTTGTCTCATGCGTTGTCTCCTCTTGCCATATGGTCTTCTAGTTTTTGCTACTCTCGACAGAACCAATATCGTTGAGTTAACCGCTTTACTCTGTCCGACTTGTGAACCCCACCACTTGGTCTCCACCAAGCTCTTGTAGTTTTATGTGAACCCTATAGCCAACTTTCCGCGAATCTCTGCACGTACCACGACCCTATAGCGACCTCCTTGCCTTTGCAGGACTTACTATCGGTGCTCGGCAGACGCTTTATACCAGACTACCAGTGAACCTTATTATCTGGATGAGTGAACTTCATCAAACAATACCAAGGAACATCAAGTGCAAATATAGGAAAATAATCAAGATCATAACGAGCGCATGTTAAAGAGACAATGAGCAAAACTTTAGATTTAAACACATATATGCGGAAGACTTGTTTATATTAAATCAGAGCATAACGCTAGGGTATTACAAACTTTGTGCCAGATGCACAGACTGAGAGTATTATGCTCTTTTCTCACCAAACTTAATTACAGACTCAAGTCTTAAAGAAAGATGTGAAGCTTCAGACAAAAGGGAAGCTTAGAGACTTGGACTGACTGACTGACTACAACTCTTTCTCCGAATGCCTCCGAATGAGCTCTCATCCTTCTCTTATACAAATTTTTGAAGGAAGAGTCATCATGAAGAAAGGAATCGAATAGACAAGTAGCCCTATGTGTCTACCACTGAATCTTGCTTTTTGGATTTGGCAGTAGAGATCATGCAAGATCCTTCGACCAAATCATGAGCTTTATTTCATATCGACCGAAAGTAGATGGAACAGTAAGTCTGACAGGGTATTCGTGCAAGATTCCCCGACCAGAGGACAGAATAATATGACATAAAGTCGAGTACCTTGGAAATGTGGGTCAAACTGCACCAAAAGTTGGAGTAGTGCTCTAAGTTTCAAGGATTCCCATTATTAAAAAGGACAATAATTACACAGTGGAGGTTGATTTCGGTAACCCACTAAACCCGAATGGCACCACTGTCGACCATTAAGACATGAACTCATGTGATTACACTATGGAGTTGGTTATGTCAACCCACAGAACTGATTGATGAGCATGATTAATCATTTTCAAGAAATCCTGAAAATCTTTTTGGATAGTTGAGAGCATCCCAACATTTAGTGTATATTTTCCGTGCTATAAAAGGCTGTCCATTTAGGATTTGTATAATAGTATTAGTTTTAACAGCCCATTGAAAATGATTTAAGATAAATTAACACAATAATTCTCCATCATTAGGCCCATTTTGGAAGAGGTTTTGTACTGACTGTAAAGGAGAGAAGGAATTTAAAATCCCTGGGTCAATTGCTCCTTTGTTCAAACTGAAGTCTCTCCACCAGTCTGCTAACCAAAGAGGTGGCCTTCCAGATGTTGCAGCATTAACATTTCCAAATTTAACTAAAATAAGGAATTCTTCCTGTTGAATGAAGTTCCACCATAATTCCTTATATTTGGTATAATTGAAGCCAGTTTCTGGAAAAATAATATTGGGATTTCTTTCGGGCCAATGGAATAATAATCTAGGCATGTTTAAGAAAAAGTACTGTTGATTATGCCTTATATTATCTCTTATATCCCATATTAGAATGATATCATGAAATAGTTCTGTTAGGGCATTTTGTGCTTCAACTTCCTTTTCATTTGTTCTTGAAATTATGCGGGCTAGAACATTTGAAACCCGTCTTCCTCTAACTTCAGGTTCCAGGTTGGAATATGATAAATGAGTTGTCGGAGATAAAATCTTTGTGCTTCTTAACTCCCAATGGGGTACCCATTCTGCTGCATAAGATTCCCAGCTCAAGGGTTCAGGAATATTAACTATTGTTTCTACACCATTTCTGAGCTGCATAGAAATTAATAAGCAAAGATTTTGAAGATGTTCTCTACTTAGTAAGTCTGGTATAGAATTGTTGATCCCCTTGATATGTTCAATAGTGAAATCAAAATTGCTAAATAAGTCCTTCCATCTAGCAAACTTAATCATTGACATGAAAACAAATCTCATTCAAATATGGCATGGTCAACCATTTATAACTGAAAGAAGTTTATACAATATTTATACATAAATAGTGTTAACAAAACTGAAGCAAATTTATGCAATAAATAGTGTTAACTGAAACAACTTTATAACTGGCAAGGTCACTTGAAAGACAAATCTCATTCAAAGATGGCATGGTCAACCATTTATAACTGAAGTAAGTTGATACAATATTTATACATAAATAGTGTTAACTAACAAAGTGTTTAGGACAGATATAAAGAGGTCAAGGAGAAATTATTTTATCCCATTGTAATTCTAAGTAAACCCAGGCACGGAGTTGCTTCCTTCGCAACTCCCTCTGGTTAAAGATAAATTATACTTTTCAAAAAATTTCGCAGGGCCAAATTCCAAACAAAGAGAAGAACTATAATGTATTTCGAGCCGTTTTGAATAGCTCTCCATCAAAGAGAAGAACATTAAAGTTTTTCGAGCCGTTTTGATGCCATCTCGTCTTCTTGATGCCAAATACCATCCTCAATCGCTAATGTGTAGCACTTCAAGTGGAATTGACTTGTAGCCGTTCAAATGGAATTGCCTTCCGATCATCGAAGTTTCTGAATCTCATATATCATACCAATTAAAAGTCCATCTGCAAAGAGTATTGGTTCTATGTCCATAATTGAAAGCTCATCTGTAAAGAGTATTTGATATGATATATATCACACCACTGCATCACTCTGCATATTGTTACTAACTATATTTGATGTGATATATATCACACCACTGCACCACTCTGCATACCATTTGATTGTTACCTATATAACTAGAGATTTAAAAAAAAACCTTTTAACTGGGCCAAATTCTAAACAAGAGAGGAGCTTTAATGTTTTCCAAGTCGGTTTGAATAGCCCTCCATGTCGTCTTCTCGATACCAACCACTGTCCTTACTCACTTTATTGACTTGTAACCCTTCAAGTGGAATTGCTTCCCGAACACAAAAGTTCCCAAATCCAGACGTAAGGTCCTTCTTTTTCATTATTATTCACACCTTTGAAAATACATTCAAAGTTTATTATTATTCAGAAGTTGACCATGACTTCTGAATGAGGCCCTGCTATAAACCTGGAAAATACGCTCAAAGTTCACCATGACTCCGTGACTTCTGAATGAGGCCCTGCTATAAACCTGCAATGGTTTGCTCATTTTATGTGTGATATAGCACTTAGAAAAGCCACTAGCTTGGATTTAAGTTGTTTTAAATTATCTACCAAACTTCTCAGTACCTTCCTCAGAACCTGTGGTACTGGTTTTATTGCTAGAGAAGTCGAGTGAGAGAAGAAATTGTCATTTTGACATTTTCAATATATATACACAGACACTGTGTGAGAGTTTTTGTTTTGTTTGTGTTAGAGAAAATTATATCATGGCTGAAGCTATTTTCGTCTCTAGATTTGTTGGTGTGGGCATAGAAAAAGTAATCAACCAGATTCTTCACCAGATAGGGATTGTTATTCGCTACAAGAAAGAATTGGGTTCTCTTGAGAGTCTGGTAAAAGACATCTAGCCTATCATCAACCAAATCCAGTGATACCGCCCAACACTGAACAGGAAGAATGGAATTCCCTCTTCTCGGTGCTATGACAAGGCTTCAACAGTCAATATATGGCTTCAAAGGTTGAATTTTCTTCTCCGAAAAGCATCAGAAATGGTGCAACAGTGCATGATTGCACCAAGGTATAATTTTATTATCTGATATCAATCAAGTAGAAAGATCATTCATCTTATTTCAGATATTAAAGAACATCATAAATTGTCTCCTTTGGCTGCGTGGGCCCAAATTCCTGAGCTCTTGGAAGAACTCAAGAAGGAAATTGGGCAGACTATGAAGAAAAGCATCGAAGCCATGCCTTCTTCAAGCACTTATTCTGCAACCACCTCCCAATCTCTTGCTTCAAAGGGATTCTTCATCCACGAACCCCTTATAGTCGGAAAAGAGAGATCTTTTGCAACACTCGAGAAGCTAGTGATCGATTCAGAGTTCTCGAGCATTGGCGTGGTTGGCAAGGGTGGATCCGGAAAGAATCTGCTTCTCAAGAGAATATTCAACAGTAAAAAGGTGCGGGATGTCTTTAGCGAAGGCTTACTGCTTTGGCTTACTGTTACTCAATTTATGTCTTTTAAAAGTCTTCGGAAAGAACTCTGTCAGCAGATATCCATCCAAGCAAATGTACATGATATGGATTATAATATGAACTCAGAAGGTGTAAAAAATTGGATGAATCAGAGTATGCAGTCAAACCTATTTTCCTTGTTCTTAGATGATGTATGGAGAGAGGTTGCAAAATTGCTGGAAGAATTAGGTGTACCTTTGCTAACCGACCATTCGAACTCCAAAGTTATTGTGAGTTCGAGGGATCACAGAGCATTGTTAGAGATGGGGGTTAATGCAGAAAGGTTCACAATAAAAATGGAGGATTTGATGGAAGATGAGATTTGGTCTTTGTTCGCTCATCATGCTTTTCCATATAATAATAGAAATCCGCCAGCAAGGATTGAGGAGAGAATGGCCAGGGTTGTGTGTGCAAAGTGTGGAGGGCTTCCCTTTGTAATCAAAGCTATTGCCAAGTCAATGGCAGGCATTACTGATCTAAAGGAGTGGGAGTTTGTTGTCGGGAGGCTGCCAAAAGCCAACGGCCAAGACCTTCGAGAAGCTCTGTTTGATCCGCTGAGGTGGAGTTACGACGCCCTGGGCAGGTACGACATTAATCTGCAATTTTTTTTTCTATACTTATCTTGCGTTTTAGAAAACCAGATCATCTGGTTTGAACATCCGATTAAGGCGTTTATAGGTGAAGGGGTACTTGCAAGAAAGGATGTGCAATATGAGCGTAGCCAGCATCCATTCGAGGTCGGAAGAATTTACATCAAATTTTTAGCGGATCGATGCTTGATCGAACCAACATTGAGAGACGTGGATGGGTCCGTGGTCTATTTCGGGGTGCACGACATCCTGCGTGATTTGGCAATACAAATCGCTGAGCGGGAAGAAATTTTTTTCTTCCGAGCAGGCAAGGGTTTGACAGCGTTGACTAAAAGTGAATGTCCAGGGGCCACTCATTTTTTATTGAACAAAAACAAATTCAAATCGATCCCAGAGTCGTTGCGAGCTCCAGAAATTATGTAGAATCTGTTAGCTTTTAACAGAAGAACTAGTCAACCTTTAGGGACCCTTCCTCAGTTTCCTATAACTTTGGGAGGGAAAACTGTCTTTATTGACATCATGGTAGTCCAAGACCCCTTGGATTTTTCTTTACTCCTTGGGCGATATTATGTCTATGCCATGAAAGATATTGTGTCTACTCTTTTTCATGTGATATCTTTCCCTCACGATGGACGAGTTGTGACTGTTGATCAACTTTCATTCATTGACCCTGACTGGATTGCTTCCCTAAATGTTTCTTGTATGCAGATGGTATCACCCCCTCCATAGGTCAATTATGTGGCACTGTCTCCCATGGCTTCGACTTCTGATGACTTAGATCCAGTAGTTGACATGGTGATCTCTTCGATAGGGTTGTTAGAGCCTGATCTCTTTACTCCTGTCATGACCCTCGACATGGTGTCCTTCCAGAGTGTGTTTCCTCCTTTTAGTGAAGACCTCTTGGAATCCATGACCGATTTTTATCCCTTGACATGGTGTCGTTCCGGAGCATTGTCCTCTTGGAATCCATGATCAAGAAACCACTTATGAGGATAGTTTTTGCGTCTCTGTAACAACCTTGTTAAAAAATGAAATAGAGGTTTTGAGGATAGTTTTTGTGTCTCTGAGGCAACCTCATTAAAAAATGAAACAAAGGTCTTTGAGCATAGTTTTCTAATTTCAAGCTCGTTAAAAATGAAACCACTTACGAGGATAGTTTTTCCGTCTCTATGAAAACCTTGTTAAAAAAAAGAAACAGAGGTTACGAGCATAGTTCTTGTTTCTATGTCAAGCTCGTTAAAAAATGAAATAGTTTTCCCCCTCTCTATTTGAGTCAAGTCCTTCGTCTAGTATTTGAAGCTTCTTTTCATTCTCCTTTGCAGTTGGATGAAATGAAGCTTGGGGGGAAATACTCTAAGCCTCTGGACTTCATGCTGAAGTAGAGTCGCTAGTTTCTTAAGCTGGGGGCTAAGTACCAACCATCCATGTGTTATTCATTGGGAAGTCCAAGAATAGTTTTCTATGGTTCCAGCTTGTGTAAAAATGAAACCACTTACTTCAAGCATAGTTTCCTCTAGTTCAAGCTTGCATAAAAATGAAACTAGGTCCAAGCATAGTTTTGTTTTGTTTTAAAGCTTGCGTAAAAATGAAAACAATCCCAAGCTTAGTCTTTGTTCTTTCTTATGCTCGTAAATACATGAGAATAAGTTACCAAGATTAGTCTTTGTTCTTTCTCGTGCTCGTAAATACATGAGAATAAGTTACCGAGCTTAGTCTTTGTTCTTTCTCATGCTCGTAAATACATGAGAATAAGTTACTGAGCTTAGTCTTTGTTCTTTCTCGTGCTCGTAAATAAGTGAGAATGTAACCGAGTATACTTTTATCACTTTTTTGGACTCGTAAAGGTTATACGAAAAAGGAACCCCCTGGAGTTCCCTTTAAGCTCTTTTCAGACTCTCTAAACATGAAAAGATTGCCAAGTGACCTTGTTCTTTTCACGCTCGTTAAAGTATTTGAAGAAAACGTTTATTGAGCAATAGTTTATCTCTTTTTCGGTCTCATCAGACTACTTTACGAAAAAGGAACTGAGAGATTTCTCTTTAAGTGTTTTTCAGACTCTCTAAACATGAAAAACCCATGAGTTTTCTTTCTTTGGACTCGTTAAATAAACATCGAAAGACCCGCAATGGGACCTAACCACTCCTTCCTAGGGTTCGTTAAACATACTCTGAGGGACTTGTCCAAAGGATAAGCTTACATTTCAAGAATATGTTATCCTCCTCAAGCTTTTGTAAAAATAAAGAGGTACTCGCCAAAAATGGTGGGGGAAAAATTGGGAAAGAATTATGTCTAAACCTGTATTCCATGAAAGAGTCACTTTTGAACATGACACCCTTTCACTCGCCTTGTGTCTAGGTTGGAAAGTCCACTTGTCTCCTGATCATACTCCTTTATAAGATTACAAATTGGTCTATGATCCCTGTTGTCGATTCAGTGTTTCCAAGACAATTGTCGTGTCGTCAATATGTTCAAAGAGAAGTTCAACCCGGAAAGCCTTCTATTGCGTCGGCCATTTCTGCAGTTTTTAAGCCTTCTATTGCGTCAGCCATCCCTGAGTTAGTCATGAATCACTTTTTACTCTGATCTACATCAAATCTTGTTACTTGTTTCGTGTCATTGATGTGGGATACATTAAGGCCCTCATGTGATGAGTCTTTTCCTATCGACTTCAACTCATTATCTAGGAATTGGACTTAGAAACCAATTGGTACCTTGGAACTTGCATGCCTTAATGGAAGGTTTCCTCGCTTTTGACAATGGGTTTTCTTTATTGACCCCTAATTGGGAGATTCCGCTGAGTGTTCGACTTCAGCTCATTAATTCACATTAGTTGGATTGTACTAGTGTACCTTGGGATTCATTGACATTAATGATGATTTCCCTCACACTTGTTAACGGTATACACTAATGCTCGGTAATCAAGTGGTTTCTACCATGTTCGACTTCGACACATGTATTCACATGGTTAGATTTGTACTATAGAGTGGTGGAGATGAAGACCCTAGCTCTTTTCTGACAGATTTAGGTTGTGTTGGATTATATTCAGTAAACTATTGCATAGATCCACATTGTATGTCTCGTGGCTATGTTCAAATTTGAGTTTTTAACACATAGATCCACGGTGTATTTTTGGTGGCTATGTTTAGATTTGAGTCATAATGGCATGGATCCACAGTGTATGTTTGGTGGCCATGACCTGTCTTACTTGACATGGATCTTTGCATGTCGGCATTTATGCTTTGAGTCTTTTGTATTCTGAGTATGCGAATTCCTACCTCAGTGATGATATATTATTATACTGTATTTCCTTGTTTGTTGGCAGGTTTTCGACCGACTATTCCTTGTTCCCTACACACACTCAAAAAAGTATTTCAGCTATCACTCTATTCTAACTTCATACTTTGGGGGGATCTCTGTTACACATTATTTTTGTCATCCCTATGACCGTTAATGATGTAAACCTATATGTTGCCTTCAGAGGGGTCAGTGGCCTGAGTTCCTGAAGAGAGAAGGCAGAAGAACTTTTCCTGAGAAAAGAAGTTCCATTTTCCCTTGTAAAAACCCTGTAAAAAAGGAAGTTCGCAGGTTGCTATATAGGCAGGGTGTGAGAATGCATGATTCTCGTAGGTTGCACCATAGCTAGGGTGTGATATGTTCGTAGGTTGCTCTATAGGCAGGGTGTGAGAATGCCTACACGTGGGAAAAACAAGCATTTTCGTGAATCTTCTAGAAGGAGAAACTTCTATGGTGAGGTGGCATCCGAATGGTTTGGATATTACTTGCTTTCATGATTTAGTGGGATCATCCTAACCTCCTCACCTTATCCTCTTCAAATTATAAAAGGAGAGGAGATCTCATGGAGAAAGTTAGCTTTTGAAGCTTTTGGTTAGCTTTGGAGCTTTTGGGATTAGCTTGGATTGGATTGAGCTTTGGAGATTTTTAACTTGGCTAGATGAGCCACTTTGTCAAGATAGATTGTGAATATTATCAGATTTGTGATCTCAAAATTCTTGGAGTGAAAGTGTGTGGGTAATGAAGGAAAATTGGAAGGGACCTTATGACATCAAGGCCATGGTTGTAATCTCTCTTTCACATTTAATATGATACAGTAATATGACTCTTTCCTATAAAGCTTGTTGTGTTTTATTGTATGATTCCTTGATCACATACATAGGTTTATATTGAGTTTATGCTATTGCTATCACTTTGGTTGGTTGCATTCTTTTGCATGATCATCATTGTATGAGCATTGGAACGGAGATAGGATGGCGATGGTGAGAGGAAGTGACATTTAAATGGTATGTCACCCATCCCTCTTTAGTTAGTAAATTCAATATCTAAAACTTAAGGAAAACGTCATGTTCTGGTGTGTTTTGTTCTAGATCTAGGTGGATCTAGGGAGATCAGTTAGTGTCCGCACCTACCGATTAGTCTGATAACATAAGGGTCAGAGGACCCAGAAAAACATTTGTTTATTTGTGAGAAGATTTGGGTAGCTAAGTAGATTACAGATGAAGATACAAAAGTGGCATAGCTGTTGATCACATTCAGAGACTACACACTGGACTGGTATATGGGCCTTGTAGTAAAAATTCCACAAGGAGCACCCACAACTGTCGCAAATGTGAAGAAGGCATTAATCAATGAATTTCAACGACCTAGTTCAAAGGATTAGTTCATGAATGAGATGATAGAGATTAAAAAAAATATATGCAAGTCAGTTTGGGAAGTTGATTATAAGTTCAAGAGGCTAAAAGGTAAGTTGAAGTATCCTATTACAGATAAGCAACATAGACATTTAATTGTTAATTCATTATTGGCACATTTGAAGTATCCATTGAGGCAACAGTAATTCCAAACCCAGGTTGAGGCCTTACAAGCAGCCTTGCAATTGGAGGAAAATCAATATAAGAATACAAATCGAGTTGTGGAAAAGATGAGAGAATATATGAAGAACCTGACATTCCATTTGAATCAGAATAAGGGAAAGGAAAAGAGGGAAGATGTATAGTGCACATTTTGGAGAATAGAAGGACATCATAAGAATGAGTGCCCAACCTTTGCACAGTACTTGGGGACAGGAATGTTGAATCCTTTACCCAGAGGAGGACCATGGTGGGAGATATGTAGAACACATGGACATGATCCTTATCATTGTCTCATGATACAAAAGTATCAAACGATGCCCAAAACTACATTTTCTAATTTTTTCAAGTCAGTTGGACTGGAAGAAAAGGATTGCAGAACCTTGGAAATAATCAAGGAGAGAAAATCAAGTTTGTAAGAAGAGAAGAACAAGTAGGGAATTCAGGTTGAATGCAAACATTGGAGATTTCAATGTGGGTGATATCATACTAGACTTAGGGTCTGAAGTAAATTTTCTTCCTAATAAGACATGGGAAGCTTTGGGGGAACCTACATTGGAATTTTCACCTATTCAATTGAATCTAGTAAATCAGCATAGAATGGTACCAGTTGGTAGAATAAAGGGCATACCAGTAGATCTAGATGGAGTGTGCACAATGGAAGACTTTGAAGTTATTGACATAGTAGATAAAACTTCACCATATCCAACATTGTTGGGGTTGGACTGGGATTTTGAAAATCAGACTATTATCAACTTGAAGACTAGAAAAATGGTCTTTGAATCAAGAGAATACAAAGTTATTGTGCCATTAAATCCTTCAGAAGGAGGAAGAAATGTTGAACCTGTGACAAATTTTTTTATTATAGAAGACATAAACCAGTGGTATAGAAATACCGCGCGAGAAGAAGATTATGTTAACCCCACTAAAGATGACAAGCTGAGTTGGAGAAGTATTAGTTCGTGTGTCTCAGACTATGAAACATGACTAGAGAATTGGCAGCACCAATTTCATGAGTTATCCACCAGAAGGTGTGCAAGGATGACCCACGCACTAAGATGGATTGGTACAGAGGTAAGGGAACCACCCACTTTTTATGGTCATAATGATTTAGAAGAATTTTTAATGAAGTTTGAACTAGAAGTAGTGGAAAATCAAAGGTTACCAATTCTCTATATGTCTTTAAAAGATACACATGCACGATGGTGGGGTACACATAAAGAGAATATCAACAACTGGTATCAATGCAAGAGGTTACTACGCATCAGATTTGGCACAGAGAAGGAGGAAAGATATGTGGAGAAGTGTGATGGTATGGTATAACCCAGAGAACATGTAGAAATATGTATAACTCAATGGATATTAGTACCACTAGAAGAGTGGCCACATCACTTTATTCACGCATTGGAAGGAATCCCAAGGAATTGGTACACAGAATTGGAACAATTCAGAGAAACTACAAGTTGGGAAGAAATGAAGAATTTTGTGATTACATTTACATTCGAGCATGATAATCTAGAAATAGATACAACACTAAAGTTGGTAAGAGATAGGACTTTTGAAGAACTAGAACTAGATATTGTGATAGCTTATCAGAACCAAAAGAGATAAATAGTTAGATAATTACTACATTGTTATCATGTCACAGAAGAAGAAGACCCAGCAGAATAAAACCTGTGCAACATCAATATTATAGAAGTTGAAGGAGAAAGAGAAATAGAAGGTCCAAAGCTAGATTCATAAGATTATGTTGCACCACTAAAGATCATGAAGATAAATATTGGAACAACAAAAAACCCAAATATTGCAAGTATTGGAGACTATTGGGATAATCAGACAATAGAAAGAACAACAAAGTTATTGTGTGAGTATAATGACATATTTCCAACAACGTTCTAAGAGATGAAAGGGGTTGCGGGAGAACAATGAGAGATGAAGATCGCTTTGAATCCAAATGCTAGACAAATGAGACAGAGACCTTACAGGTTGAATTTGGTGTACAATAATAAAGGCAAAAGTTGATAAGATGTTATAGGTTGGTGTCATAGAACCTATGGAAGAATCTGGATGGGTCAACCCTATGGTAGTGCAAGAGAAGAAGAAAGGGGGAATAAGGATCTGTGTAGACTTGAGAAAGTTGAATGATGCTTGTCTACCCTATCCTTTTCCTACCCCATTTGTAGATGAAATTTTAGAGAATGTAGGAGGTCAAGAAGCGTATTCATTCACTAACGGATTTTCAGGATATCACCAGATCGAAATTGCACCAGAAGATAGACATAAGACTACATTTACAACAAAATGGGGATCATATCAATATACAATGATGCCATTTGGGTTGAAGAATGCACCTGCAATTTTCCAAGGGTAGTAGTAGCTTCCTTTAAGGACTTTATTCATAATTTCTTGGAAGTTTACTTGGATGATTGGACAGTGTTTAGATTAATGAAGGATCATGTTGAAATATTAATATTGATGTTAGACAGGTGTAGACATTGTCATATTTCATTGAATATTAAAAAATGCATTTTTAGCGCACCTTTTGGTATTCTGTTAGGGCATGTGGTGTATAAATAGGGTCTGTTGGTTTATCCTACCAAAATTTTTGTCATAGTTAACTTACCACCACCTAAGTCAGTGCATCAGTTAAAAATTTCACTTCATAATACAAGATATTACATGAAGTTTATAGGGGGATATGCACAGATTATTGCGTTGATGGAAAAATTGTTGAATAAGGAATGCCAGGAGAGTTTGGATATATTGAAGGAGAAAATCGTGACAACACCAATCTTATTGTTTCCAGATTGGTCAAAAGAATTTCATGTGCATGTGGATGCATCTGTAATAGCACTTGGAGCAGTATTAACACAACCAAGAGAAGGTGATATAGATCACCCTATAGCATCTGCAAGCATAAAGTTGTGATATTTAGAACATAATTACAATACAATAGAATGGGAAGGATTGGCCATGGTGTATGCATTGCATAAATTCAAACATTATTTGTTAGGTCAACATTTTAATATGTTTACATATCATTCTTCTCTTAGATATTTAGTCAAATAATCTAGTGTTGGGGGGAAGAATATGCATATGGCTACTGTTTTTTCAGGAGTTTGATTTTGAAGTTGTGGTGAAGCTTAGAATATTGAATGCAGGACCAGATCATCTATCCAGGATAACTAATGGAGAGGAACCAAGCAACTTGGAGGAAAACTTCCCAGATGCACAATTGTTTTTAGTACATATTGTTGATGAATATTTTGCTGGCATTATTGAATTTTTTAGTACAAGATTTCTCCCCAAGGAATTTAATACTACGCAGAAGAATAATTTGGTAGTTAGAGCTATAGAATACCAACCAATTGCAAGGCATTTGTATAAACTTGGGGTAGACAGAATTTTAACGAGATGTGTTACGGAGCATGAAAGGACTATCATTTTAGTAGAAGTAATTAAAGGAATAGTTGGAGGACATTATGTAGGGAAAGTTATTGTGCAGAAGATAGTACATGCAAGATTTATGGTGGCCAACAATTCACAAGGATGCAAAGGAGTATTGTCAGAATTTTGATGAGACAGAAGGAATTTTCTATGTGGATGCAATCCCATCACCCATCGAGGAATCAGTGAGCCCAACGCTTGTTGAAGAACAAGAACCAGCCGATGACCATATGGATGTGGATCCAAGGGTCGAAGGAAAAAACCCCACTGAAGCACAAAACTCTACGCATCAAGTGAGTTTGGGAGTGCACAACAAATGAATGGAGAATATGACGAAATAAATGAATTAGACGAGCCTAGGGAACGGGTTGAAACATAACAAACAAATATCACAGAGACAATGTCGTAAACGGAAGAATAGGTACAATTAGAATATTTAACAGGTGAACCAGAATCAGATGCATAGGAAGAAGAAGAAGCACATCAATAGGCAGGTACATCAACTATAAAAGAAAAAAAGAAGGGAAAACAACCAATACATAGGTCATCGCACAAGTAGGAAGAAGTCACAATAACATTACCGTGCATACCAGAAGGAGTGATAATTCTTCCTAACATTTTAGGATGTGTAGAAAAAATGAGATATGCAAACCATGACGTAGAAAATAGAGAAAAATTCTATGAATTTGAGCCATAGGTATACATGGACATCAAAGGGATAAGTGAGGAAAGAGTTCCAATATTGGAACCAAAGAAGTTAATTATAGGGTTTTATAACACAAGGATAATGAACCTACTGGAAATCCCTCATTTTAGACAAGGAAAGGATGTGAATAATTGCGTCAAACAATTGTTGGCATTATTACATGGGGGTATTTTGTGGTTAGACAATCTAGTGTCAATCGACGTTGATCTAATTGCAACAATCACAAGTCTTCCAAATGATGGAGAGAAACCTGAGCAATATATGGATGAAAAAACTAAGGAGAATGCCCTGATAGAGGAAATGAAGAAGACTTATGGAACAATAAGATATTCCTAGGGAATTATAATCAATGGGATCATTTAACTTGCAACAAGATTGGAAACCAAGTTAATGGTATGAAAATTGTTAAGGAAGTGTCACAAGGAAGAAGCACCAGTAGGGGTAATGGTAGCACCAGTGTAGTGTGAAAAGGGAACTTTACTTAGTTGGAGTCCCTACCTATTGAAATTATTTTTGGACAATTTCAAATATGAAAAAGAGTTAGGAACAAAGTTTCATTACTCATGGTTGATCATACTTATAGAATTGGTGGGATGGATACACCCTAAATATAGCGCATTTGGTCAAAGGATAGGAAAGTGTTGTGCAACACAATATGCAACATTGTGGCACACTTCATCCGCAAAAGAAAGGAAGTCCAACTTGAGTATATTTGTGATGTATTTGGAGGAGATAAGGAAAAGGTGGTTGAGACATGGAGGATACCACCAGAAGTGGTGGAGGAGCACAAATATATAGAAAATTTTCAGGTATCAAGGCATAATGTATGGATTCATGCAAAGAGGGACCCAAAGAATAATTGGCTACAGATGTGGTACTGCATCAATAGAGAGGAAGTTCAATGGGCTTTGAAAGATTGGAAAGATGATTGGAAGGTGGCAGTGACCTCAAAGACGGTACGAAAAGGGAAGCAACCAATAGAAGTTGGCACATCACAGAAATCAAATAGTACAACAACTAATACAAGGAAGGTTGTTGAGCATGCAAAAGATACACGAGGGAGTGAGACAATGAGAAAACTGAGACAAAATGCTACTCAAAAATGAGCAACACAGGAGAAGGATCGCACCAAATTTACTAATGGAATAACACAACAAAAGGATATTAATGGAAGCGTACCGAAGGAAACAATTGTTCCTACGCACGAAGAACTAGTAGGAGGAGAATATATCCCGGACATAGAAGTACCTACAACTTCGGCACATAAGAAAACCTTACCAATGACGAGGACAGTGCTACAGAAAGAAGGATAGAGAAATAAGAAGAAGGAACAAAAAATCATCCTAGAGTTGACATTGATAGAGGATAATGTTGAACTAGTGGCGAAGAAGGTGCAAGATCGCGCAACAGAGTCATGGGACAATGTTGATAATTAGAGAGAATAGATACTTAGGAAACTAATAGAGGTTAAGGAAACTTTGGATTATCTACAATTAGAGGAGGCACAATAGAAGGAAAAGGTGCAACCATGACAGACTGATCAAGAATCGACAGTGCCTGTGCAGGAGACGATCCTTATTATAGCGGTGGGTAGTGAAAATTTTGTTATCACTTGAGATATGTTGTAGATAGATGAGGAGACAACGTAGAAGGAAGTGAAGGACATTGATCACTTGGACTTGGCGTTGGCCAATGTGCCAACTAAAGAACTATATAAACTTCAAGTAAGCGTCGCATAAGAGGTCCAATCACGAGCACACGCAGATGCGACCGAGTTACAAGTTGTTAAGGACATAAAGGACATCATGAATATAAAAATCCATGAGATACATGTTGAGAAGAAAGAAGCAAAACAATGCATTGGCCAGATAGAGAAACGTATAGAATAAATTTTCAAGTCAATTACAGACAGTGCGCAAGAAGGGGCACATTTATAGACAAAAGAAAAGATCGTAATTATAGCACAAGCTAGGGAGAGTTATAAGAACCATATCATGGACTTGATGGAACTCTTGAAACCAAGAACACCACCAGAAGTGATATCACAGAGGGAGAAGGAGGTGGTCAGACATATGGAGAACATGGCACAAAATATTAAGGAAGTTTCAGAGTTATATGACAAAAGTTCACAAGTATGGACAAGCCTATAGGAGGATGAAAAGTTGTAGGCATAGAAATAGAAGGAAGAAGGAGTCAACACAACCACGCAAGATTTGAAGCAAAAGTAGAAGTAAATGAAGATACATGAGAGGTTAAGGAGCACGCATGAGCTAAATAATTTACAAGAAGAACTAAAGAATGTGCAAGAAGAGAATCAATTGAGGTAGGCTCAGTTGGAGCCATTACAAGAATATGCAGAGAAGATACTGATAGAGATGGATTCAGCCAAGGGACAGATGGAAAACCTTAGGGTGGAAGCTGAAGAAATACTCAAAGATCATATCATTATGCATAATGTGGAGTCTTTTGAATAGAAGAGTGCACATGTGAAGACTCGTGTTGAAGAGATTTAAAGTAGATTCTAGAAGTTGGAGAAGTTTGTCACAAATGAAAACACTGCCTGAGTGGCTCGGGACGAGCCACAAGTTAGTGTTGGGGGCCTGTTGGAGCAGAATATTTTGGGAGAAAATTTCGAGGAATAAGTAAGAGTGCAGAAAACAAGACAGAAAGCTAAGGAATGGACCAAAGAAGCAGCGTGCGTAAGGAATCAAGGAAAAACAGTGCAGGGAAAAGAAGAGTCAAAGAAAGAAATGGTTGGATTGAAGACCAATCGCACAGGAGGTTGTAAAGTGGACAAAACTAATCCACTAGGGTTAGGGTTTTAGGTCCTTGTTGTAAGAGGGTTTTACCCATTTTGGTAGTATAAATATAAGATGTATGAGGTAGCTAGGGGATATCTATCTTTGATCATGTTTGGGAGTATCTTTGAGAATGTTTCTGAGTTTGGAGCTAGTCTTTGTGGAATTTTTTGGTCGAGAGTTGTGGAGCTCATATGGAGTTTGTTTTGAGTTGTATCTGAGGGTCGGGTCGCAAGATGTGGAGCTTAGTACGATGACGCAGGAGCATCGTTGGCAAGCGTGCAGAGGCAGGACCATTTTTTAGTTCTTCCAAAAATTCAACATTGACAGTTGCAGCTGATTTTGAAATTCGTCTCCACTCAGCGCCGGAAATTCACCTTTGGAGGCATGCTTGAACCAGTGCCTAATTTTACCCTTTGAGGCAAAGTTTTGAAATTGTAAACAGAGCAGGAGTTTCCACTTCGGCTCTAGAATACAACTGAACTAAGATAGTGTAGGATGAATGTTAGAGTAGGAAAGTAGCGAGGGGAAACCCTAGAAACATTTTTTGAGTTATGTAGAAGTTTGTGCAACCAGTTAAAGGGAGCGGGAATACAAAGATAACTTAGTTGTAAGAGAGAACTGTGAGTTAGCAGGAGATCTCAACATTTTTGAGTTACTGTAATTTTGAATATATCATGTAGCCATTGGACACTTGTGAATGTAACAGAATGGAAAATTGATCCAAAGGTATGGTGTGTGGACTGTGTGCATTTTCCCTGACATTTTCTGTTTACATGAACAAGTGGATGGCACTGTGAGTTTTCCAGTTTCAATTGTTTCTCTTCATTAAAGCTCTGCAAGGTGTGCATCAAGAGAGGAGAGAACACCAGGAAGTCGGGAGGAATCTCTTTGTGAGAAACCCCTTGGATCTGAGCTATCAAAATCCCTTAGATGCAAGGAGTGCGCGGGAATCCGAGGCCTACACAAGGCAAAGCTCAGGAGGGATAACACTTTGGAAAGTGTTTTCGAGATCCAGGAACTCATTCCCTGCAAGGAACGAAGGTCGAGCCTTCGAAGACTTAGAAAATCTTCTAAGTCTGACATGTGTAAAATCTCAGGGGGAAGCACGTCGTTGAGCGTTGGATCGCGGTGGAGAATCCCGCGTACCATCCGATTTGAGGTAGGAGCACAGACTTTAACACTGTGTAGATCCCGGAGAGAAGATCTCAAATATCTGAATAGACGGTGGAGAACTCTCGAGGAGAGTCGCGAAATACCGTGAGCCGTTGGATCAAGTGGAGTTGTGAGGAGTTCAGTGGTGGGTAAGAGATCTGACCGTAGAGCTGGAGAGTATTGTGAACCATTGATCAAGTGCCTCAAGTTTTTGTCGTTTTGGCATTTCGGTATTTCATCAACCGGGAACCTGAAAGACAAAGGAGCAGGATATTTGCATCGTGATTCCCCGAATTGCAAAATCCTGAAAGAACGGGTGCGAAGGCATTTCGGTATTTCGGTAACCGGGAATTCGAAAGAGAGAGGAGTGGGACCCTTGCATTGCGATTCCCTGAATCACGAAACCCCGAAAGAACGAATGCCAGGACATTTTGGTACTTCAGCAACTAGGATTTCCAAGGAACAGAGATATCCCTTGCACCCAGGTTTCGCGAAACGTGAAAACCAGAAAGAAGAGGTGCCGTGACATTTTTGGCATTTTTGCAACCGGGGATCCCAAAGAGCAGAGATATCCCTTTCATTCTGATTTCGCGAAACATGAAAACCCAAAGGAACTGGTGCTGGGACATTTTGGCATTTCGGCCACCGGGGGTTCAAAGAACGAAGGGACAGGACGCTTGACTTGTGAAGTTCCAGTCCCCGATACGCGCCCTTTTCTACTTAGCGCAAGGTCACGGATATTGGTCGTGTGTTGTGGGAGCTCACGCTTGGCACTTGGAAAAGCCAACCAAGCATTAGTGAGGGACCTGTGTGTTTGTTTTAAGGGTTCTAGTTTGGAACCAAAAGAGCCATTTTGGCTCCCAAACTGGAAGATCCTGACCGGGAGGTCGCGCAGCCCTGAGGAGGGATAGGGGGATTGCATCATACAATATTGGTCAACCTCACCAATACTTATATACTACTGATGTAATGCGCACAACACGATATTTTGAAGAATATGAATAAAGAAGCATAAAATGCCAAATCTTTGTGGACATAGCCCGGGGGGGTGAATCATGGTAAAACATTGTGTTATTGTGCGGAATGTGTTATTGATGGTTTGCAATGTATTTTATGATAAATAAATGGATAAATGAATGAATCTGTTAAGGTTAACTTGTAGCATGCACTAGATTAGACATGTTATTTCCTGCAGAATGAATGTTAAAGGTTAAATGAATAGTATATCTAAATGATGGTATGGTAGAATGATTAATATGAAAGTTGAAGTATAGCTATGCCTAACATCCCATGAGCATCATCCCTTCCACGATTGCAGACATTTGGGTCATGCAATCACCCATAAGCCATCTCAGGTGAGATAGCGTTGTGCACTCTGTGTGTAGTGTTGCATTCTAGTCTCCAAAAGGGCCGATGGTTTCTAGGGTTTTGTTGGATAACTAAGGTAGAACTCGGTCATCCCACACATCCAACAAATTTTCCATGAGAACACAATCTGCATCACTCATAGATATTGCAAACCTAAAAATCCTTATGTTAGTTTTTCTAACATCATAAAATTGCTATTTAAAACTGATAGATAGATATCCCTAATATGTTTAGGGATTATGGTTTGTGATTATTTTACTACAATATCTGTAGTGAAGTGTTTCATTGCTTACCTCTTTACACTACTTACTCATTGGAGTGGTATATGGACAAAATATATGTGATAAAAAAATAGCTTATGTTAATGGATTGTACACTCTATCACAAATAAAAAGGTTATATGTATGTAACAATGGAAGAACCATTAATGAGAGTAGGGAGTATGGCCCAAATATTAAAGGCAAATTGAGGTGAAAAATGGCACGTCTACCCATGACATCATTCACATTTCAAAGTTGATAAGACTTTTGTTAGAATTCCTTTGTGTCATGGAAATGGACAATATATATCTTATGTATTTCAAAGTTTGAGTTGAATAAAATTGGTTTGATGTGATATGTTAAAATAATTTCTAAATTTTCATAAAGTTATAGGTTTAAGAAAATTAAAAATAATAAGTTAGTTTAAGTTAAAAAAATTCTCAAAGATTATTTTTCCAAGTTATTCATTACTAGTTGGATTACTTGAGTTAGAAAGTTATTAGTTAATGTATTCATTTAAAATATTCATATGATGTTAATAAAGTATCAATATAATATCATAAAATTATTTCAATATCAAAAGATTTTAAAAATTAAAAGTGTAAAATTGTTCAATGATATTGGAGAATTTAAAGAAAATTAAAAAAAAAACAAATATAATAATAATAATGGTAACAATATCTAAGATATCTATTCTATTTTATTTTAATTTAACTAAACAATTATTACAAAAGAAATTACATTTTAAAAACATGTTCTACATCAATAATAATAATACGTAGACAAACTCTATGTAGAGATAATATCATCTATTATTGGAAAATTGATTAGGTTATTGTCTATGACTCCTTAGTCAGCAGGGCTCTTGAACATGAAATTCATCTCATCTTAAAAAGTATCTCCCGAATAATGCCCATTCTAATGTTTAGATAGACAACTCCTTCCATAAAACAATCCACCCACCCCAAACTCACCCTTGGCCTAAGTCCCATTCTACTATCAATCTTTCTTTTCTTTGTGCAAGGCCAAATCTTGCAATAAAAGTTACATATAAAAAATACAACAACACACTCACAAGTGTAGTGATAGGAAGGATTTCGAAAATAATACTTTATTAAAATTGAAAACAACCAACTATTGGTCTTGATTACAACAACAACATAAATCAATTCAGACAAGTCTCTCAACCAAATTATTCCTAAGGAGGTCCATTTTCTCAGGGTTACAATATTCTTTGAATAAAAAACCCACATACTACAAACCATGAGCCACTTCAACATCTTCCAAATGAAAAAGCTCTTTTTTCTCATACTTTGAGTTGTAATGTGTAGATCGACTTTAGAATTCGAGGTACTAAAACCTCTTTAACTTCTAATGAATTTGAATTTTCAAATGATCTAATTTTCAATGCTTAGAATTTCATTAGTCAATTATTCATAACGTAATTACTTTAATTATGAAATCAAAATAATTTGTTAACCTTCCAAAAGTCCCAAAATGATCTGTATCTCGTTCATTATTTCCCCTCCTACACTCCTCCATTATTTATATTCCAAACTTATTTTAAGCTTTCAAAACCAAAACTATTGCATTCATCTTTTCTCAAGATCCATTCATTTCAATCATTTGTATCTAATCTCCCTTTCATTCTTTATTGTTACTAGATAAAATTTTGAAATTACAAAAGTGAGTCCTCTATTAAACTTTGAATATTAGAACCTCTGTTAAGGTCCTAACCCGCACATAGGTAGATCAATGTATTCGGATGTAATAAAGGTCAATATTAATAAGATGTTTCAATAAAATAGAATAAGGTGGATGTAAGAAGACCTAATAGAAGCTTCCGCTTCTAGAAGGATCTTCCTCTAGATGCTTCTTTTTAGTATAAATAGGAGTCGAGGGTATGATAA